>NW_015449953.1:1100904-1121243 GCF_000239435.1 Tetranychus urticae | reverse complement strand
AGGTCGATACACAATTAGCGTGCGATGCCAACCACTTGTGAAATCTAACTGAAAAGCACTCATGTTCAATACAAAATATATCCTTTTTGGTAAAGTAACCATAGGAATATAATGCATTGAATATGGCGATTGAAAAGCCGCACATTTAGGGAAATATTTTTGACCTTTTCTGATACAATTCAAGGTGCTGAACAATCTGTACTAGGTCTGATGTGGTTATCATAGGGTAAAAAAGAAACGCCACGGCTTTGAACATTTATAACCATAGGAATATAATGCATTGAATATGGCGATTGAAAAGCCGCACATTTAGGAATATATTTGCTACATTTTCTGATACAATTCAAGGTGCTGAACAATCTGTACTAGGTCTGATGTGGTCATCATAGGGTAAAAAAGAAACGTTACGGCTTTGAACATACACGTCCATGAGAAAAAATAGAAAAAGTTGAATATCTCAAAAAGCCGCAGGTTTAGGCTAACGTACATAGCATCATTGGAATCAGCATAAAAAGTTCTATCTGAAAAATTGGGTCTGAGTTGGTCATCATGGGGTCCCAAGGGATTTGTCGAATAACTCCCCAGGGGATTGGAATTTCGATCTGATTTTTAGGGAGGTATACTCTACTCAGCATAAGCTTTCGATTGATATATGGTTCATTTTATTCTGAATCTTAGGCCGATATGACGTTTGTCCTTTATCGATTTAGGAATATTACATTCGAACACTTAATAGTAGTCATCAGAGAACTGAGTATAACCAGAAGATATCGTACAAATTATTTGAAATTCTTTGTAGATACATGGTTTGCAACCAAAAGTCAGCAGTTTGAAAACTGGCGAAACTTTTGGTCCTCTTCTCCTCATTCAAATATTGTTTCCAATTATTTATTTTCGGGTTTTCAATGCGGAGAAACTTGCTTCAACGCTGATCAAAGTTTAAAGAATGATTTGAAAATCTTTAAACCACAATGTTATAATATATTGAAATGAAGTCAGACTTGATCTTATTAATACATATAGTATGCTTAACACTGACAATAATAAAATCAATTTCAACTGATGATCAATGATCAATTTTACAGTATATTTGCAATCTTTTATTATAAGCAAAAAGAACACGAAGTCGTAGGTGCAAATGATTCATGCTAATGTAACCTTCCATATTATAAAGGTATTAGTTTAAGGTAAAGACGCATAGAAACAGGAAATTGAGAATTAAATACAAAATAGATTATTATTATGGTACATTGATATTGAACAAATATCACAGACTTGATCCAACACGCTATAAGCTCAACATTTTTCATGGTAATGAAAATAATGGGTAATGCCACTGAAAGCTCTGTGAGTGTCCGAAAAAGCTACTTTTTAGAAGATTTGGTAAATTTGTTTCGTTATTCATTCATAACTCCAGATTCTGATGAAGTTGATTTGTGTGCTTCTCACCTTATACAGCGAACTGAAAGACTGACCATTATCTTTCAAGTTTTACGTAATGGTTTGGATCAAAATGACTCTATCAATGTAAATACATTTGGTTATCGCCGGTATAATTGGATGGATTGGATCATCGGAATAATATCTTTAATCAATTGGTTCAGATGCATAGTACTTGTTTGCACTAGCAGTGAGGCTGTCGCCATTATTCTTGGAGATCCACTTTTTCGTTTTAAAGACCATCAGATAAGCTTCATAGTGGTATTAATAGTGCTACCAGCCATGATCATTTTTCGAGAGTGGATTTTGAGCCTTGAAGCCAAAGGAAACCTTGAAATATTGTCAATATGGAAGTCTTGTCGCAACGGTTTTAATCCGGTTCACTTGCAAATGAATAATCTAAATATCAATAGATTTCGCCTGATTGTTATCTTAATGTCTGTTGTTGCTTATTGCACGATGCTTTTGGTTCTTCCATTTTACTCAGTTGCGTTTTTCATTTTATTACTGACCAATCCTTGGATGTACAAGATTCCTGAAATGGCATTCAGTAATTTCCTTTGGTCACTTTCAGACATTTTCATTTCTTCTTTTCTTTTAAACGCTATTCTCGGATTTACCTGGTATTTATTATGCACACTCTCATTACATCTTTATCGGTTGATGGATTTGTTGGACAGGGCGGATCGTTTGCAAAAATTGACTAAAGAAACGAATGAGAAACACATCAAATTTTTGTGTTTACTCATGATTCGTCGTCTCAACAGTTTTGAGTCGACAGCTAGAAAATTGCGTTATGTGCTCTTTTATTATGTTTTTGTATTTGCTTCTATGGGTGATGTATTCATTTTTCTTGGAATCATTGTTAGAGTCTATAATGATTTTTTTGCAGATCTAGTTGCCACACTTGGCATTTTTATTCTTCCATCTATTGGAGTTTTCGGTCTTATTTTTGGAAGTTTCGTCTCAGAGGTGATTATTAATTGATTGTATTTGATACTAATAACCTCTTTTTTATCTTTCAACAGCTCGATAAGTTAACAGTTAGATTACACCAGTTGACTTTGAATAATAGACTCTCATTGAACACACTAAGCAAGGTAATGATTGGCTTATTGATTGCAATAAAATAATGAATCCATTTATATAATTGAAATGTAATAAAGATTTTCAAATGTATCATTTTTATGCAGGTCTTGGAAGTGATGGATCGGACTGCTGGACCATACAATGGCTTAAAGATCGGAGACTTTTTTACTATTGAGAGAGCTTCTTTATATTCGTAAGATGATTTTCCTGATTATCTGATCGAGCATTAATTCTTGTCTTTTCTAGTTTATCTTGGAAAATATATCATTTCTTATGCTATTTACGGTTAACATCGGACCCTTGATTAACTGATACAAAGATACACAAATAAAGCATAAATTGCAAGCAATCAATAATACAAACTATCGCTAAAATATCTATGTTGAACATTAATTATTATGGAAGCATACAGCGAGAAAAGTCTGGATATCTTTATTCTACTTTTGGATTTCGTTGCTGTTTTATTTATGGAGCAAGTTGATCCGCAATAGTCTGAGTTGAGCAAATGTTGACACTCTGAACTTCATTTTTTAAACTATCCTTAATTACGCGCTTAATTACATTAATTAATTGGTTACAATGATATCTTAGAATTGGCAAAAATGGAACCAATAATTGGTGTAATAAAATCAGTCTGCTATCCTCATGTTAATAAACTAACACTTTGATTGTGATCAGTAGTAAAATCAATTGCATAAACAATTAAATATCCATAAGTAATAGAGTTATTGAGCATCCTTTGGTGCATTTTGGTTTTTTAGTCTGATCCATCAACAATAGATGTCGATAGCTGCTGTATAGAAACCAATGTTCAATTGTCTGGATAAAATAAATGTTTCTTATCCAGTTTCCAAGTCTTGTAAAAAAGCGTAAACTTGCGAAAATTGATGCATCTTTTTGATTAGGAATTTATTTAGATCATGATTAAACATCAGATACAGTGTTAACAAACAATATTGAAAAGAGAAACCTTACAACGAACAATTTCATTTTATAATTAATCTCCTTCCAATAACTTTATTTATATGTTCATTGAAAGCTTTCAAAGTGACACAAAATTCGACACATTTAAAAAGATCAAGACAAAAAATGCAGTTAGCATGGAAAGAAGCAAGATTTTTCAGTCAAATTCTTTTAACTAAATTATATTTGATGAAACAATAAAAGTCTATTTAGCATTCACTTTGATTACTTTTCACTAAAGGTGAATGTTTAAGTTGATAGGCAACAAAACTATTGGTAAGTCAATAATTTTATTAATTATTAATGAATGCTAATAGGTTTACCCATCAGTAAAGTAAAGAGCAATTCATGTCTGTAACTCGAGTTTGTACATTTAATACATTTGATGGAGCAAAGCTAAAAATCAAGTGAATACTCGAGAGGGAAGGAAAGCTTGTGTGATAAAAATAATGGTAATGATAATAATGATAATAATGGCTTAATATTGGAGCAGTGAAAGCAGTTGACTTAGGGAATTGAAAAAAACAGGCAAACAATCAAAATCATCAATGTTCAATACTAAATCAAACTAATTTTCTGCCTTTATAAGCAAGCAGCGAGTAAGAGATGATAAGGAAAACTGATGAAGCTGGTAAAGATGAAAATGATGATGATAAAGATAAGGATAAAAATGAAGCTAAAAAACCATAAATCAAGGGAATCGCGTGGCCGTTAAATGCATTTTCAAAATAGGGATTTACTGTTAAATAAATTCCTCTTCTTCATCATAATCTTTCTCTTCATTCATACTCCGTCACGAGTCACCGATTACTGACTACCGTTTCACTCTTAGCTTCATCATCTTCTTCCTCACCCTCATCAGCCTCATCATCATCATCATCATCATCATCATCAACAACATCATCGTCTTGTTGTTGTTGTTTAGCGGTGGCAATGAAAAGAAAGTCTTTCATTACAATCGACTTATGTTTTAAGCCGAAGACACAAAACAAGTGAAAAGATTCAAAGGCAAAAACTTTTTTCTCTGTTTACATTATTGACTTGATATTGCAGTTAAATTGTTAAATAAACTTGATTCCGTGTGTTCAGCTGAATTATAAAAGCTAATCAAATTACATTTGAAGACAGGATTTACGCAAGAATCTGCTCATCACTAAACAACATCAACCTTTTGTTTGACTGTAACTGTTTTTTGGCATCTTTTTTGCTCAATAATTTTCCAATTCTCATCATTTTCATTAGCCATTCATTAAACTAACATCTTAAGGTGTGCCAATGAAGAGAATGGGCCTCTTAGGGTCAATGGGAGAGGTCAATTCTCATGGGTTAAGATCAATGACAAGAGGTTAGTGATGCATTGACAAAAGCGATGAAAAAAGCGCGTGACTCAATAAATGCGTTTCTACCTTTTTGGCCACTTGAACCGCCTTGAGGCCCGTGAAGGGTATAATCATTCAATGATAATCTTGAACATGAAACAATTAAAACTGTCAATTGAAGAGGGAAACCAAACGCTTTTCCTTCTCATTCAATGGGTAATGATGATTAACTGGGAGTTGGTTGATGACAAGCTGAAAGGATTAAAGCTTGAGAATAATTTGCATCATTATTTTTACCTGACAAAATCAATTAGATATTCAGTCAAATTGATTATCATTAGGTGTGAATCTTGATAAATGAAGAGTTAAAATGCCTTCAATGACAATTATCGATAATTGAATAAACAGTAAAAGAAAAAGAGGAAAAATAATAAAATTTGTGATTTCCAAATTAATCGTGAAATTGAACTCGATTCATCATTTATCAAGTTTAATAATGATTCAACTTGAATCAAAATGAATCATTTGAAGCTGAAGGAAAAACCTTGAATTTTTGTTTTAAACCCAAAGTTATTCATGAGTCTGTTTTTCATTGACAAATAATCATTAAACACGCACATTAACATTGTCATGAATCTGAAAAGACATAAAATTGAAAAACAATAAAGAGTCAAGAGAAGTTCATTTTCCATCTCATTATTCAATTTGGTAAAAAAATGTCAGCCAATAATTACCAACATCAAAAAAACAGTTTTATTCAATGCATTTTCATCGCACTTAGCAACCGTTAACAAATAATAGCAAAATTTCATCCGAAAATTGCATTCGTTTAAATTGATCAAAATGAACAAAATTTCTGAATCAGTGAACAATAAGGAACAAGTTTAATTAGATTGTCTAGAAACCTTCATTTCTCAACATTAACATGAACTTCATAATCTATTCAATTTATTTACTCTAAAAATTGCAGACCTTCAAAAGCAAAAAACAAATTCAAATCGATATGCTAATTCATAATGAGCAAATAAAGCAAACTCAATGAAAATTATTTCAAACCATTTCTCGCAAATCAAAATGACCAAATTGTTGAACTTATCGGCCAATATCAGGTTTTCAAAGCTGAATGACAAGTTTAATGATTTTTGAAAATCATTTTGAATTATCATCACTATTCCATATTTATTCAGATTATCTCTTTGGAAGTTCTGTTCGATATTTATTGCTTTATCATTTGTTCAAACATATCTTGACAATTAGATCAATGTTCAGAGTTGAGAGGATTAAGTCAATAACTCATTGTTACAAAGATTAAGTTTTAAGACTTGAACCTGAATCGATCTCTTGAGCTTTTCGTGATTTAATCGCACTTTTTACTTGAACTTGACTTTAATTGTAAATCAGTATTTACTCTGACTTGTAATAAACATTTCAAGATCAAAATTGAACAAAATTATTGTATCGATTGAAGTATAGGTAGTGAATGAAGAGATACTTGGAAAAGGGATAAAATTTGAATTTCATTACCAATGAAAACGAGGCCAAAAGGGAATGAGAAAAAATGTAAAAAAATGTTATTCTCATCAGCATAACCTCAAAGATGACTGACTCGCATTTCCGTTGCCATTTATCCATCACTTCCTCTTCATCCCATCATCAAGCCCCTTCATCTCTCTCACGGTTCCAAGTAAACTCCCTTCATATTTCCATCTTCACTTTCAACTTCCTCATGTTTTCATCTTTAACCAATAATCCAACTCCTTCTTCCCTCTTATTGCTACTTCACTCTCATCCTTCCTCATCCAAGTTCATCTTCATCTCCCTTCTCCCAAAGCCTTTTAACCAACTGATCAACTTGAAATGCCAACTTTTTACTTTCATCATAATTCTTATTCCAATTTTTCTTCTTCCTCTTCCCTCTCAAGTTTACTGTTTCATTTTATTCAGATTGTAAGCTCTCACAAGTAACTTGTAAAGTAGGTCACTCGGAACTTATCTGAAAACTTGAATTCCATTCTTAAACTTGAATATAATGATCAGTGGAAAATTATTGAAATTATATCGATAAATTTCTTGGAAAACATTTTACTGTGAAAACAAAGCGAAGAGCAAAAAATGCTGAACAAAAACATTTCTCATTCAGTCGAGTGTAACAATTGAATGAATTTCAGTTGAAAAAGTTTACAACAAATTCAGCAAAAAGGAAGAGAGAAAAAAGTCAAAATTCAAGATTCAGATAAATCAATGTTTTTATCTTAACAAACAAAAGCTGATACAAAAGTAAATAAATAATTTTTTTGTTCAATGTTAACATTTGTTAACCTTATTTTTGGGTGAAAATTCATTGTTAAGGCCAATTATCTGATAGCAAATTCACTCCCAGCTTATTCACTAAATAAACTAAAGAATGGAAAAAGATGAACTCTACTTTTAACCGAAACTGTAGGAGGTCAATGTTGATGAGCATTGTGTGTGAATGTGTTTGAAGCTAAAAAATTATAACTTGATATCATCAGTTGCATTTGAATTTGAATAAAGTTTTGTTCAGTTTTGAAACATTTTCTCATTGAATTTACTTTTCATTTCTTTTCCCGTTTTTCCGCTTTTCTTTTATTCCTTTTCCTTTATATTTTGCCAATTTTATCAGCAAACTTTTTCCTTCATGATAATGGTAGCATGATATTACAATTTTCATCATCTGTTAACCTTATTTGCTCTCATCATTATCATCATTGGAATGTTCATTATTTAATATTCAATAAAAACTGATCAACTCTTTTTGTGGCAAAATTCAATGCTTCCAGTTTCATTGCCTTATTCAAATGTCAACAATTGTCTGCAACATTTATCTAATATCTTTTACCTTTTAATATTAAATTTTTATCGATCTACAAGAATGGTTTTCTTGAAGAGAGACGCCATTCAATTTGGAGAAGATGAAAAATGACAAAATGAGATAGAATGCAATTTTCATGGTTAATCTTGTTTCCATCAAATTGGGCTTATACAACTCTCATTGTTAACTTAATTCAACAATATCATAATTAGTTTGCTCTGCTTTTTTCAAATGGTTGTGATTTGAACAGGCCATTAACATAATCAATTGAAAATGATTGAGAAAATATTGTTTATAACTGATAGACTTCTGGAGGCAAAAGGTTCAAAGAAATGTCTGGTTCTCATCTGAATAAACACACAGATTGTCCTGTTTTAAATGTAAGTTAACTTTTTATTTTACTTTTCATTTTAATGCAATCAATTCAACTCAAGTCTTTCAAGTTATCAAAAGTGATACTTTCTTATTTCTTACTGAATAGAGTAAGCTTTTTTACCTCTCCATTGTTGAGACTTTGAATCAAAATTCAATCATTTTATCGAGTTTAATATCCTACCAGACTTAGTCATCAATTATGATCGCAATATAATTTTTACTGCAAAATGACCAAATGATTTTTAGTAAGCCTGACCCAGGCTGCAGCTTTTATTATATTAGGATAAAGTCAGCTTTAGTCATCGAATCATCTCTTTTGAGCAAAAGGTTTGTTTTATGTCACACTAATAATGCAAAAATAAACTAGTGTAAACTTGGAGTTATTCAAGACTATTGACCAAGTTGGCTAGATGAGTTTATAATCAATGATACGAAATAAAAGCGTCAATTTTTATAACACATGACACTTTGAGTCAAATGTTATTTGCTTCAGTTCTCATGCTTATGCATCGACCACAACGTAATTTGAAACCTCAACTTTGCACGAGTTTATAATGTTTTTCAGTAAAAGTTGTTTATTATTCGCAAATCAGCTTGAATGATTAAAGTAATCATCATTGTGATGAATACAATTGCTTTGGGTATAATTAATTTCTTGTCACAATAATTTGAAATGAACCCTATGAGGTCTATTAAAGTTGACTCAACCAGACCAGTTAGCCTTTGATTCTCTGTGAGTCTGGGAAATGTGCACATTAATTCGAGTCAACCGATTATAGTCCAGTCATTCCTTTTGACTCTATTGTTGCAGCTCATCTAGATATCGAATTGGTTCATTAAATTATTTTGTAAAGAAATAACAAGTTAGTCTTTTTCATTGTCTTTTCGTTATTCACGCCAACTGTCGAAATAAAGTTCATAAAACACTTGGAAACCAATATTTTCGGTCATTCACCAAAACCAAAAGGAAATAGATGCGAGATACTAATACATTTTATTTTAAATTATTTGATTCCAATAATCAACTTTTGTCAGTCAATTGAAACGAAGTCAATTTTTCGACTATCATTTTATTGGACTATATTTTTCTTAATATTTTTTGCGATTCTCATATGAAATTCATTATTGAAATCAAGGCTTTACTGGTGATTAGAATCATAATTGCCACAGTCAATAATTTTTGGATCAATCAGTTAGTCAATTTTTCGATAAAATTTTCATTATCTTTTTTTCTTTTTAATTATTTACGATTTTTAAAATGAACTTCAATATTAAAAAATAGACTTTAATGATGATTGGTATCAAAAGCGAGCCATTGAAGTTCAAACAATCAATAATTTGCAAATCAATTAATTGAAAGTTCAATCTCTCACGAAACATAACAACAGTAGAAAAATTATTCTTATAATGATTATACATACATTGTATTTCATCTTTCATTAATCGACTTTTCACAGTTTTCATTGAAAAAAAGAAATAAATTCAAAAAAATAATGGCTGCTAAAGTTAGAAGTCTTTTGAGTAAACAAAAAAGTTTCTTTCGAAAGATTTATTCGTTTGAAATTCCCGATTCGAAGGAGTTTGACGAAACCGTTTGTAACAAAATAAGACAAACAGAAAGGTTGACAATCTTCTTTCAAATCGTCCGCAATGGTCTGAATCAAAGTGACTCTGTTGAAGTTGATACGTTTGGCTTTCGTCGATTTAACTGGATGGATTGGCTCATTTCAATCTTATGTTTGATCAATGCAATAAGATGCGGAATACTCACTCAAAACACAAATGACTCGGTTGCCGTTTACCTTGGCAATATATTTTTTCGTGATGCAAAAGGCTATGTATTGTTATTATGGTGTTTAGTGGCAACAATAGGACTGGGTTTTTTCAGAGAATGGCTCATGACTCTTGAAGCCAAAGGAAAATTCAAAGTTCTGTCTGTATGGAATGTTTGTCGTAATGGCTTTATCCCGGTCAACTTACAAATGAATGAACTCAATACCAAAAGATTTCGTTTTACCGTATATTTAGTCACATTGTTCGTTTATTGGACGATGCTAGCAACTCCACTATTCTGTATATTTCTCTATTTATCCCTATTATTGAACAATCCTTGGGCGTATCAAATTCATGGGTTGACTCTTTTCTCTCTTTTATGGCTACCGGTATTCATCCTCTCGTTATCTACGCTTTTGAATACCATTATGGGGTTCGGCTGGTACATTATGTGCTCTCTTTACTTTCATCTCTATCGATTACGTGATCTAATCGATTGCGCTGACTTTTTGCTAAACAACTTAAAACATGGGTTATTTGCTGAAAAAGATATGCAATTGTTTTGTTCACAAATCATTCATCACCTCAATGATTTCGAATTCGCTTCACACAGGTTACGCTACGTTTTGTTGGGTTATTTTTCCGTCATTGCTTTGACAGGTAATTTCGACGTTTTCATCGGTCTTATCCTCAGAGTTCACACTGTTTCGTTTTGTAATTTACTTGCAACTGCTGGTTTCATCATTCTGCTGTCTGTTGGAATTTTCGGTCTCGTTTTCGGAAGTTTCATTGCCCAAGTACGTTGGTGATTGTAATTATATTTAAAATGCTTAAAATTGTTCTTATACAATCATAAAATGAGCTTATTCTCCAAACGCAGTTTTAGGCTTGCGTCTGCATTTGAGACGATACTGACTTCACTCTTTTCCTTCTTCTTTTCATCAGCTTGGTACATTGACTATTAGACTGCACCAACTGAGCTGCAGGAATACACTTTCAACGCAATCAGCTAGCAAGGTAAAGTTAAATTATTGAATTCAAAAGTGAGTTCAAAGTAGACCAAAAACTTATGAATCGTTTGCGTTTGAACTACAGGTCTTGGAGATAATGGATCGAGCTGCTGGACCATACAATGGCTTGAAAATCGGAGACTTTGTGACTCTCGAGAAACAGTTTTTCATACTGGTAAGATGAGTTGATTTGGCTTATTAACTTGTAACAAAACCCCATAAATCTTTTCTAGTTCACCTTGGAAAACATATCACTTTTAATGCTATTCACCTGTAACATTGGACCATTGTTGAATTAATTTGTTAATATTGCAAATTCACAATTGCATGGACGCAATCATTGAAGACAAGACGAGAAATTATTGATATAAAAGAGATGGATTCTCATAACGTAGATCATCAAAATAATCATTCATTTTGGGTTTCAAAGTCGAGCTATTTACATTTTCGGAGGTAACCGATATTCAGCAATTTTTATCCAGTTATCTAAAACCTGTGATTTATACGTCAAGTTACTCATCTCATTATATTCTCATTATACTATGGTTGGACTTATATATTGTCTCAAATCCATCTATGTTTGGACATAATCCAGAACGATTTTCCATTAATTTATTGAAAGCATAAGAAAGCGTCTATTTCAGTCATTCAAACAGGTGATTAAACCAATAATGAATTATTAAAAATACTAAATGTAAACTTTTCTAACGGGTTTTATGTTGAAACCTAACAAAATTTGTAATTTTTATATGAGACGATCAAACAAAATTGTTCATTAAAGTTGAATTTCATATTACATTCATCCATCAAATATAATCTAAAGTCAATTTATTTCATAACTATTGAATTAGTTAGTCACATTTCTCGTAAATATAAAATTCACGAAGCCAAAGGAGAATTCAAAGTTCTGTTCATTATATGGAGGGTTTGTTGGTTAACCTGATCGGCTTACAGATTAATGAACTCGATACCAAAAGATTTCGTTTTACCGTACATTTTCCCTCATAAATCATTTATGCCATTATGCTAATAACTCTTCTTTTCTGTGCGTTTCTGTATTTTTATTCACATTATTCGCATGGTAACTTTGTTGCTCTTGCCACTTTCATCTCTGTCGCTTATCTGATCTTATCGATTAGTCTGCCTTTTTACTACAAAACTCAAAATGAATTTTTTTACTTTTTTAAATAGTTTTCTAATTATTTCGCTCACAAATTCTGCAAGCAAAAGTATCAATATCTCTGCTTCCAATTGAAATGAATGAATTGAATGCGTTCTGATTGATTTTTCAAATCAACTACTAGCTCATGAAGTAAACAGTTGTGTAAAGTTTCAGTTGGTAAGTCTGGTTAGAGAATCTTTTGGTTACTAGAAATTAGAAAGATTGTATAGCGCACATTAAGCACTTTGGTTCTTTCTTTTCCTCCCACTCGTGTTTCTGACGATTATGCCTATTTCGAGTGGGAATAATCAGGTTGCTGAATTGGTCATAATTTAAATACTGGTTTGGATTAATTCAATTGAAAATGCAAGATGGATTTAAGTCAATAACAAAAAATGCCATATTTTCATTCAATACCATGCATGACATTTTTCAATTGAATGTTCAAGTTTTCAACTAACTTTTTATTATTATATATTTTTAATTAATTTCCGATTTCCACAATAAACTCCATATTTAAGACTCTAACGATGATAAGAACAAAAGTAAGCCATTAAAATTGAAACAATCAATAATTTGCAAATCAATTAATTGAAAAGAAAGTCTCTTAAGAAGCATCACAACAAGAGAAGAATTGTTCTTATAATGAATTGAATTTCATCAATATAAACTAGACTTTTCAGAGTTTTCAATATTTCATTGAATGAAGCAAAGAAATGAATTCAAGAAAATAATGGCTGCTAAAGTTAGAAGTGTTTTGAGTCAACAAAAAAGTTTCTTTCAGAATAAATATGCGTTTGAAATTCCCGATTCGAAGGAATTTGATGGAACTGTTTGTAACAAAATAAGACAAACAGAAAGGTTGACAATCTTCTTTCAAATTGTCCGCAATGGTCTGAACCAAAGCGACTCTGTTGAAGTAAATACGTTTGGCTTTCGTCGATTTAATTGGATGGATTGGCTGATATCAGTCTCTTGTATCATCACTGTGATAAGGTGCGGAATACTTAGTAAAAATACAAATGATTCGGTTGCCATTTACCTCGGTGATCCTTTATTTCGAGTTAAAGATGGTCATGTTTTATTATTGTGGATTTCAGTGGCAATATTAGTAATGTATTTATTTCGAGAATGGCTTCTGACTCTTGAAGCCAAAGGAAAGTTCAAAGTTCTGTCTACATGGAAAGTTTGTCGTAATGGCTTCAACCCGGTTGACTTACAGATGAATGAACTCAATACCAAAAGATTTCGTTTTACCATATATTTAGTCTCATTAACCATTTATTGGATTATGCTGATAATTCCTCTATTCTGTACGCTTCTTTCTTTATCACTTGTACTGGCTAATCCTTTGATTTACCAAAATCCTGAGTTGGCCTTTTTCGCTCTTTTATGGGCACCTACGTTCGGCTTCTCGCTTGCTATTACCTTTAGTGCAATCATGGGATTCGGCTGGTACATCATGTGCTCTCTTTACTTTCATCTCTATCGATTACGTGATCTGATCGATTGCGCTGACTTATTGCTGAATAACTCAAAGCATGGATTGTTTATTGAAAAAGATATTCAATTGTTTTGCTCAAAAGTCATTAAACACCTAAATACTTTCGAAGTCACATCATACAAGTTACGCTACGTGTTATTGTGCTATTTTTTTGTTATCTCCTCGGGAAGTGATTTCGACCTTTTCCTTGGTACTATTATCAGAGTTTATAATAGTTTGTTTTGCAATTTGCTTGCAACCGGTGCTCTCTCCATTCTTCTGTCCGTTGGAATCTTAGGCCTGATTTTCGGAAGTTTCATTACACAAGTAATTAAGGGTTGATAACTGATAAAAGACGCAAGCTTTGAACTCTAATATTTAGGTAATGATTGGTTTTAATCGGACTTTGTTTTCATTCAATGACTAATCATGGGTAAAAGTCTATTTTAAGCTAACACAGAACTCAGTCCTATTTATCAAACACTCAAAATGATCGATTAATTGCAAGTTTCCATTCAAGGTTTACAACGTATGAGCAATAGAAATGGAACCAAAATGTCACTTACCGAATTAATTCGAGTTGACATTTGCTGCGTTTTTTTCGCTTTGATCACAGACTGACAAGGGAAGTTTTCTAAGTGATCATTGGATATAAAATTTGATAATCCAACTGCACATGGACTTATTAATTATTGGATGTAAATCAAAGATGAAATGAACCAAAACACCTAAATATTAATTAGAGTTTGAATCTTATGCCATTTTTCAGTTTACAGTTTCAATAATCAATTGTAATCTTATGCCAAAATCAGACAACTTTTGCAGGCAGCTTTTCAAAGAAATCCGTCAATGATTTCATTAGGAACAGTCCAAGGTTCCGGCTCTATTTGCAATGATATTGACTTCTTTTCCATCTCGTTCTTATTAGCTTGGTATATTGACGATTAAACTGCACCAACTGAGTTGCAGGAATAAACTTTCAATGCAATCAGTAAGCAAGGTAAAGAAAAGTTAAATTATTGAATTTATTGGATCAATAAATGGAGTTCAAAGTATTAAATTAAAAACTTGTGAATTGTTTGCGCCTGGCGTTATTATACAGGTTTTGGAAATAATGGATCGAGCTGCTGGACCATACAATGGATTGAAAATCGGAGACTTTGTGACTCTCGAGAAACGGTTTTTCATACTGGTAGGTTAATGAAAAATTTTGCTTTGACTTAATTTTTTGCAAAATTACATTTATTTCTTCTAGTTTATTGCAGAAAATATATCAATTTTAATGTTATTTACTGTTAACATTGGCCCTTTGTTGCATTAATTCGTTAATATTACCGACAATAGTACGGACCCAAACTATTGGAAAAGGACACTCATTGATTTTAAAGCGATGTTTTAACTATTGTAACGCAGATATTGAATCATCAAATAAATTAGTTATTCTGGCTGTTCAAAGTAGAATCCATCCATGGGTCTAACACCTTTGATTTACACGTCAAGTTACTCATTTTGCTGTTTCGATTTCACTCGTCACTATAATCTATCAAAAATCTATAACCTAATTTTTATGACAGAAAATCACATTTCTCATTAAAGTTTTCTTCAAACATCGAACATTTCTGTAAAATTTCAAAGCATTCTACAACCAATTCGTAAATCACTCAAGTAATCGAAAGTAAATAAGTTACATCTGTTAATTGGTATTTGGTATAAGTTGCATTTATTCAATTTTTGACAGATCTATACTGAAAGGCTAACAACGAAGTTGAGTGTACGCGAAGTGCAAAGTGAATCAAACTGTCACGTAATGGACTTTCAAATGCAAGACAATTTACCCTCGCATACCACAAATTTAACAAAAGCAAACGGCACCAAAACATTTTTCCTTCTTGATTTGAAAATCAATCTTGCAGGCTACTTAGCTAACAGAAATGCACAAGACTAGCCATCGATTCCGTTCACTAAGTGAGATGAAAAGTACGAAAGCACAAAAAAAGGTCTGAGATTTCTACTGAAACTCATTCAATTTTTTACAATTTAGACGCTGTCTGCATATTCCACTCATCATAAGCTTTCGCTTGATATATGGTTTTACAAATTCCGAATTATGGGCAGATTTGACTATTGTCATTTTAACGCTCAAGGTCATTCAGGATTATTCCGTTATTTGGCCTCTATTTGAAATTTAAAGGTTATTTTCTGACAGTAAAAACTTTTTTGAATGGTTCATGTTGATGACAGTTCATAAGTCATCCTGACCAAAAGATGTTTCCAAAACGTTCATTAAATCAATTGGTTTTAAGAAAATTTCCGATAACTTTTCAACAGTTAAAGATTTGTCCTTGTAACAAACAAAATAATCTTAAAAAGTTTTTACTCTCACAAGGGAAGTATCTCAAGTGGTAGAATCGTTTACGATCACGATACTGTCATGGCTCAAAATGACTCTACACCACGAATCGCGCACTAGCGAAATAAAAGCAAAAATACATGTTCAATAATCTTCGGTCCTCTAAAATATAAACCTAAAAAAATCGTAAACGATTCTACCACTTGAGATACTTCCCTTGTCAGATAATGATCTCCAAGGTACTTCAAATCTGTAATGGTTTCGTGGAATGACCATCAATGTATGTGAGCATCCTTAGCAAAGAAATAATTAGATTAAAATAATTTTATGTATTTAATATATGTTTCTTGGCTAATCAAAACTTTCTTGATTCGTTAATTTTATTGTTTGAATTGGAATTCACTTCACTTACTGCCAAAAGAATCATTAAGAGCATTATGATTACTTTGATTGTTAGCCATGATTTTATTGTTTTTCACTCAAAAACTTAAACCGGAGTTGAGCTTGAACGATCAATAATTTAAAATCAATTATATACAAATAAACTTAGTCTCTAATCAATCATACCATTAGAAGAAAAATTAAATTATAAATTATGTAATGATATTGCTCTAATGATTATTTGAATTTTTTATCAAAGTATGACATTTAGCGAACAATAAGAGTACATTTGAATCAATTGCTTGCGAAACAACAACTGTCACAATCAGAAACAATTTACAAAGTTAAAAATAAAATTGATCAAAAAGTTCAATTCTATGAACAAGATTTTTGTGGTCCTCATTGTTGTATCTATTCTCAAAAAAAGTTGAGACCTTGACTAATGAAGATAAAAAAGGGAAGATTTTCGGAGACCCTCTTTTGGTTAAAATCCAATAAAAAATACGATTAGAAATATCTAGAGTAACAGCCATCTATCATGTTTCGTTGACGAGATATTACTCAAAAACGGTTTACCTTTTGACCTCAGTTTTGGCCAAACCACAATACTCAAATCGGCCTTTTTCAAGTCAAACCTAGTTTTTTCACAAGCTTTTTCAGAAAATCATTGTTTGAAAAAGTTTAACGGAAGTGAGA
Organism: Tetranychus urticae; assembly: GCF_000239435.1. The sequence continues at coordinate 1,104,369 of NW_015449953.1, read as the reverse complement.
TTTTGCTTTACATACCCCTTTGAAATATTTGGGTTTCGTCAATGAATAATATTCATTTCGGAATGAAAAAGAGGACCGGCTTTTTTTCATCACTTTATCCATCACTTTTATCCAAAACTCTAACATTTTTTCACAGTCTTTTCACAATATTGTCCATAACCCGATCCAACACATCCATCACAAACACCAAATCAATCAATCATCATCACTTTTTAAAGAGACTCTTTTTATTCTCAACAAAACTGTACACCACTTTAGAGCGGCCTTTTTCCACTACTTTTTTAAACAATTTTTCATAAGGTTATCCACCACCCGAATCCATCAAATTGTTGACCATCTTTACACCACCTAACACATCCACTATGAATCGGCATTATATCTCAAAAGTAGGTAAAAAATCGAGTGGATTTAGGAAGTGGATAATCTCATAAAAATTTTTTTGAAAAAGTGGTGGATGTGGTGGAAAAAAGCCGGTCACATTCTTTAAGCACAATCAAAAAAATTCATTCATGTTGAGAGCTTTAACTTTTGTTGATTCCATTTGTTAAATTAAAAAGGAAAATTAATATGGAAAATAATGATTATAATGTTTATTGATTTTCGATGGCAAAAGATCTTCTTGCACGTTGTTTATAAAAAGATTCATTAAATGCGTTTGAGTATCGGCAATAAATGGTACGACTGACTTATAAGCACAAGTTTATCGACACTATAAGATTTAGTTATATTGAAAAAGCAGCGGGCTCTGGTCTTTTGATTTCCCATGTTATTAAACAGAATAGTGTCAACTCAAAACTGATCTGATTAAAATGAATGCGCCAATAGAAAAGATTTTCATGAATATTTGCGTGATTAATTTTGAGAAATTATTCCCGAAATGCGGTCGAAAAATGTCCTAAATGAACTTTTGGATAGGGTGAGTTCATTTAGGCTCCTAGTATTACTCCTTATACAGTAACAAATAAATTGAAAGTTTGTCGATTGAACCTTGAGCAAAAATTGAATTATAAGTTGTGCAATGATGTTGCTTTAATGATTGTTGAAGTCATAAATAAAAGTATGATAATTGAAAAGCATCAAACAATAAATGGATTTTGATCAATCGTTTGTGAATGAGCAACCGTCGAATGAGAATTTATTTACAAAGTTAAAATAAAATTGATCGTAAGCTAAAAGTTTTACAAATAAAATTAAAAGTTCAACTTATCAGTCGAGTTGAAGTTCTGGAAAAAGTAAAATGGCAACGCAAGCCTTAAATGCTTCGAGAAAACAGAAAAAAAACGTTTTGGAAAAGTTTTCAAGTTATTCGTTTACAGTTCCCGATTCAAATGAATTTGATTTGGCTGTTTGTAAGCAAGTAAAACGAACAGAAAAGTTGACCATTTTCTTTCAACTTGACTTTAATGGTCACAACCAGAGCATCTCATCCTTAGTGAATGCATATGGTTATCGTAAATACAAATGGATGGACTGGATCATAACAATGAACTGTTTAATGAATGTGATAAGACTTAGCGTACTTTGTTTCAACACAAGTGATTCTGTTGCAATTTACCTTGGAGATCCATTATTTCGTGTTAAAAATCGAGAGGCTATGTTGATTTGGGGCGTAATGGTGCTCGTTATGACGTTGATTTTTCGAGAGTGGGTTTTAAATATCAATGCAAAAGGAACCTTGAAAATATTATCTACATGGAAAGTTTGCTTTAATGGTTTCGACTCGACCAACTTGCGAATGAACAATCTTGTTGCCAAAAGATTTCGTTTCATCATCTTTTTATTTTCTATTTTCATATACAGCGTGATGCTTTTCATTCCTCTCTTTTCATTATTATTGATAATTGTACCATTACTTTCCAATCCTTGGATATACAAAATTCCTAAATTAGCATTTTTCGATTTTGTTTTCTCCTTATCTTTGTTCTTCGCTTTCGCCTTTCTTTTGAATACTGTGGTTGGACACTTCTGGTACATAGTTTGCTCATTTTACTTCTATCTCGTTCGACTATATGATCTATTACATTCTGTCGATAAACTGCACAGCCAATTGATTGATGAAATGCAACTTAGATCATTATGTGTGGAAATCATTCGTTCTCTTAACAAATTTGAAGCTGTTTCACACAAGTTTCGCTATCTAATGTTATATTACCTATCAATTTTTGCTTTTGCTGGTGATTTTGATCTTTTCTTGGAATGATTGTTAATGTTTACAATGACTTTTTTTCAAATTTGCTCATAATCTTTGGTTTCTTGATTCTGCTATCTCTTGTAGTCTTTGGTTTAATTTTTGGAAGTTTCATCTCACAGGTAATTTAACGTCGATTTTGAGTAATTTGTTAATTCTTTTTATTCCTTTAGCTGGATGTGTTAACAGTTAAGCTGCACCAACTATCCGTCAAGAGCAGACTTACAATGGGCTCAGCAAACAAGGTAATTTTGGTAATAAGAGCAGCAGCGAACATGACATATAATGATTTAAGTCAATTAGTTCGCGATGTTTGCTCAATTTGAAGTAAACTAAATCACAGTTTAAGAACATAATTCAAAACTGGCAAATATTCTGCATCTGATCTTTTTGTACAGGTTTTGGAGGTAATTGATCGAGCTGCCGGGCCTTACAATGGCATTAAAATCGGAGACTTTTTGACTCTTGAGAAAAGCTTTGCCTTAACGGTAAGATGAGTCAAGATTCGATTTCGATTACGCTCTTAATTCCGTTTCTTCTAGTTTATCTTAGAAAACATATCACTTTTAATGCTATTCATTTGCAACATTGGACCTTCTTTGGAGTCTTCGAATAGTTCAGCTTAAAAATCAAAGGCGGATGAACATCTATCAAAAAACATTTTTTTCTTGTGACGAGTAAACCTTAAGTACGATATTTAGAACATCTCTCGATTTGTTTGTTGTTTCATGTTGGATGTCTGTCAATTAACCATATCTATTTATAGAACTACTATTTATCCAATCGATGCTTATAAACGTTTCAATAGTGAACGAAAAATGTTGCCATTTAACTTAGAGTCTAAATTGACTGAAGCTAATGTGATTCAAAATGTCACACTGCTCGAAATGCAGAAAGTCTTTCATCAATAAGCAAAACTCCAATAAAAATGGATTTAAAAGAAAAGTAAGACATTCAAGTTTCAACGATCAATTTTACAATCAATTAATGGAAAATGTATACAGTCCTATAGCAATCGTGACAATAAAAAATTAATTTTCAATTGTTAAAGTATGATTGACCTAAAGCGGTAAGGTTTTACTTTTACGGAGAAAGGCGTTGATATTAAAACATATGAGAAGATTTCTTATATCACACACTTTATGGCCAGTCAAAAAAGCCAAATTGATGAACTTTATGAACTTAATGAACTTTATTTGATTTAATTTATCTATAATTATTGATTAATTTATAATAATTTTCTTTTATGCATAATTATTGACTTCAACGAGAAGTTG
>NW_015449953.1:1086751-1100804 GCF_000239435.1 Tetranychus urticae | reverse complement strand
AAATTTCAGTGTGGTCAAAAACACCCTTAAAAATACTTCCACCATTGGCTAAGCGTTTAAATGCCTTCTCATAGGTTCATTTTGTAACGCCTTTCTCCGTAAAAGTAAAACCTTACCGTAAAATGATTTTCATCAAAAAATTTGCTTCATAATTGTACAAAAAGCTATCCAAGTTTCACCTTTGAACTCAATTTTCTCAAAAACTGTGGCTCAAAGGGCTATTTAAATCGCAAAAATGGACTCAGTTTTTATGTCCCTACAAACCAACAGAATCTAAATTTGAAAGAAATTAATTTTTACCCGTTTTTGCCCATTTGTGTTAAGGAGTATACGCAAAAAATTTCCTTTTGAGTTAAGAGTTGGGACTTTGGGAATTTGTAGAGGCATAAAAACTGAGCATAAAAAGTCTGTTCGATCGACCGTTCGCGTTCAAAGTTGGAACTTTGGGCGCATTTTTGGACATGTTAGAGTTAATATTATAGTTAGTTCAACTTTTTATGGTCTATCTGAATATGAACTTTTTTTTTGTTATAAATATTATCGTTGCGCAGCTTCAGAGCGACCCGGTATTCGGACAAAGTAGGCGCTTGGGGCGCCGTTAATACTTGTATAAAAAGTTACCTTCTTTAGCTCATAAAAATGACAAGTAATCTTATTGGCAATTCGCTTCATACCTAGTCCTAATCCTAATCCCATGGTTATCAAGTTCACACCTAATTGGTTTATCAGAGTAGTTGCTGATCGGTTAACTCATTCTTCATCGGCGATCATAGAGATGATAAAGGGAAAAATAAAATTGATCAAAAAGTTCAATTCTATGACAATCAAGTTTCAATTCTCGAGGAAAAATAAATAATATCATCCAAAGCCTTGAATGTTTTGGGCAAACAGAAAAAGTAAGTTTTGAGAAATTTGAAAAATTCAAGTTATTCGTTTACACTTCCCAATTCATATGAATTTGAGTTAGCTGTTTGTAAAATATTAAAGCGAACAGAAAGATTGATCATTGTCTTTCAACTTGACTTTGATGGTCGAAGCCAAAGCAACTCATCTGGAGTGAATGCGTTTGGTTATCGTCGATTCAAATGTGATAAGATTTGGCGTACTAAGTTTCACATCAAGTGATTCTGTCGCGTTTTATCTTGGTTATCCATTTTTTCGTATCAAATATGGTCAAGTTTTATCGTTATACGCTACAGTGGCGATTGGAATGATGTTTATTTTTCGAGAATCAATTTTGAATCTCAATGCCAAAGGAAGATTCGAAATGTTGTCTGCGTGGAAAGTTTGTTTCAATGGTTTCGACTCGACCAACTTGCAAATGAACAATCTTGTTGCCAAAAGATTTCGTTTCACCATCTTTTTGCAGTCTATTATTTTACATAACGTAATGCTTTTCATTCCTTTACTTATATCTTTAATGTTCCTCACAACATTGCTAACCAATCCTTGGACATATAAAGTTCCTAGATTGGCTTTTTTCGGTGTGTTTTGGTCATTTTCATGTATCTGTGCTGTCAATCTTCATCTAAATGCTTCTATTAGGTTGTTCGCGTCATTTTGAGCCCGGCTTATTTAGCAATAGTTTTTCGATGAGTTAGTATCATCGATCGGTTTTTTCGTGAAAATATATTATGCAAATCAGCTCAAAACTTTAAAATTCATGTTCTATTTTAGTTCTTAAGTGCTGTTTAAGTTTAGCACATGGCAGTTGAGGCCGTTTGCCGCTTTTCGATTGAATCGGTCTACAGCCGCTTCATAAAGTATTACAGTTACGAGATGCTGCTCGCAAGATAGCCTAAGGACCAGACTTTCATTCCACAAAATTATCATTGGATTGATTCTATTTCTTTTCTTCTACAGCGCTGCTAATGACAACATGACTTATCTTGTTCGAATCGATCTGACTGTCGATTTGAGTGCTATTATCTAACTTCTGATAGTTGCTCTGTAAGATTGGACTTGGTTCTATAATTTTCATACCTTTAAATGAATAGGTGATCGCTTACAACTGAGTAAAACCAAAAAGTTTACGATTTCGAGCATTTTTCCATTAAAAATGACCTTTTGGCCTTTTCCTGCCGAATAATCCTTCAGAACACTATGTAATTTACCTTGTTAAAAAGTAGAAGAAAAACTGTGTGAATTAACTCTATATCGAAAGAGATTAGATCACTAATTATTGAATTATAACCAATTAAAAAGGGTTCAATTTCACCCGAACAGCCTAATAATAACTTTAATGCTATTTATTTGCAACGTTGGACCTTTGATCCAATAACTCAAGTCAAGTTAAGTACGTGTTCTCAAGCCGTAATAATTGTCTCTTTTGATAATGGCTCAAGTTTTACATCGCTATGAGATATGCACATAAAAATGAACCAGGAAGTGGTAATCATAATAATCCGATTATCGATCAACATTTGATCGGCAAATTGTTCAAATGTTGTTCTCGGACAATAACCATTTGAATAGAAAGCAAATAAAGTGTTGCATACAATCGTTCGATGGGAATAGCTTTAGATTGCGGGCGAACAACAATTGTCCCCCAAGAGTAAACTAAGGATATGCACAATAAATAAGGTAAATTATAAATGCATTTGTTCATTCTCAAAATGAAACAGAGTAAATCTAGACATAATTCATGATAAATTATCGAAAATCAAACATTTGTTTCGCGATGATCATTCATAAATTATTTCAATTGTTATCATGGATACCATAATATACTACTATCATGATGGTATATTGCTTTAACGATTGTTCAAGTCATTAATAAAAGCATGATAATTGAATAGCATCGAATAATAAATGGATTTTTGATCAATCGTTTGTGAATGAGCAACCGTCAAATGAGAAACAATTTACAAAGTTTAAAAAAAATTGATCGTAATCTATAAGTTTTAAAAATGAAATTTGCAGTTCAATTTAGTCACAGTCAGATTGCAGTTCAAGAAAAAGTAAAATGGCAACGCAAGCCTTAAATGCTTCGCGAAAACAGAAGAAAACCGTTTTGGAAAAGTTTTCAAGTTATTCGTTTACAGTTCCCGATTCAAATGAATTTGATTTGGCTGTTTGTAAGCAATTAAAACGAACAGAAAAGTTGACCATTGTTTTTCAACTTGACTTTAATGGTCGAGATCAGAGCAAATCTGTTGCAATGAATGCGTTTGGTTATCGTAGATACAAATGGATGGACTGGTTCATAACAATCAACTGCATAATACATGTGATAAGATTCAGCGTACTGTGTTTCAACACAGGTGATTCGGTTGCAATTTACCTTGGAGATCCATTATTTCGTGTTAAAGATCGTCAAGCTTTATTGGTGTGGGGTGCAATGGCGACCGGGATGATGTTTATTTTTCGAGAGTGGGTTTTAAATCTCAATGCAAAAGGAAGCTTTGAAATATTGTCTACATGGAAAGTTTGTTTTAATGGTTTCGACTCGACCAACTTGCGAATGAACAATCTTGTTGCCAAAAGATTTCGTTTCACTATCTTTTTATTTTCTATTTTCGCGTACAGCGTGATGCTCTTCATTCCTCTCCTTTCATTATTATTGATATTTGTACCATTAGCTTCCAATCCTTGGATATACAAAATCCCTAAATTAGCATTTTTCGGGTTTCTTTTGTCCTTTACTTCGATCTTCGCTTTCGCCTTTCTTTTGAATACTGCATGTGGATTCTTCTGGTACATAGTTTGCTCATTCTACTTCTATCTCTTTCGACTATATGATCTATTACAATCTGCCAATCACTTGCACAGCCAATTGGTCGATGAAATGCAACTTAGATCATTATCTGTGGAGATCATTCGTTCTCTTAACAAATTTGAAGCTGTTTCACACAAGTTTCGCTATCTAATGTTATATTATCTATCAATTTTTGCTTTGGCGGGCGATCTCGATCTTTTTCTTGGAATGATTGTTAATGTTTACAATGACTTTTTTGCGAATTTGCTCGCAATCCTTGGTTTCTTGATTCTGCTATCTCTTGGAGTCTTTGGTTTAATTTTTGGAAATTTCATCTCACAGGTAATTTAGCATAGATTTTGGGTGATTTGTTAACTCTTTTTCTCCTTTAGCTGAATATGTTAACAGTTAAGCTGCACCAACTATCCGTCAAGAGCAGACTTACGATGGGCTCAGCAAACAAGGTAATTTTGGTGATAAGAGCAGCAGCGAACATGACTAATAATAATTTAAGTCAATTAGTTCGCGATGTTTGCTCAATTTGAAATAAACTAAAACACTGCAAAACAGAACTCAAACTAAATCACAGGTTAATTCAAAACTGGCAAATATTGTGCATCTGATCTTTTTGTACAGGTTCTGGAGGTAATTGATCGAGCTGCCGGGCCTTACAATGGCATCAAAATCGGAGACTTTGTGACTCTTGAGAAAAACTTTGCCATAACGGTAAGATGAGTGAAGATTCGATTCCGATTACGCTCTTAATTCCGTTTCTTCTAGTTTATCTTAGAAAACATATCACTTTTAATGCTATTCATTTGCAACATTGGACCTTCTTTGGAGTCTTCGAATAGTTCAGCTTAAAAATCAAAGGCGGATGAACATCTATCAAAAAACATTTTTTTCTTGTAACGAGTAAACCTTAAGTATGATATTTAGAACGTAGCTCGAATTGTTTGGTGTTTCATGTTGGATGTCATTCAATTTTACAATCATTTAATTAAAAATGTATTCAGTTTTATAGCAATCGTGACAATTAATTTTTAATTTTAACGATTATTAAAGTATGGTTGACTTAAAGCTAAACTAAAGCAACTTTTTAACACTAAACGCGTCTTTTTACGAGTCAAACTACCTTTTATTTTCTTATTTTTTTCTCTACTTCAGCAGGTGATTTTGGCCATTAGTACTGTCATATGAAGTTACAGTGATTCGTTTTCAAATTCACTGGTGTTTTCGTTCTTCTAGTTTTTGCCATGTTTAACCTTCTAACAAAGGAAGGTTCGCAAACGCTACGGTTAGAAATGATTTATGTGCTAATCGATAGAGCATGTTGACTTATGAAAAAGCGTTATTTACTTCGTTTCGAAAATTCCCTGTTCAAAAGCTAAAGGGTGTCAAAGTATCAATTTTGCATAGTCAAGCCTATTGAATGCAATGTTCATCCATTAAGAAATATTAAAAACCTGATTTTACCATCTCACCATAGATCCACATTACAGTATAATTCAAAAAACTGACAGTCAATCAATTGATCGTCACTCAGTCAACAATTGATCAAATAATTTGAAACTAAATTAATCAGTTTATGATGTCTGCTGAACAATAATTTATTAGTGCCGATATTTTGTATGAGCTTCATCAGCGTCAAGGCACGAATGAATTCTGTTTGTCATCGAATTGGTGAGGGAAGTTATCAAATCTAATGCTATTTCTATGTAGTCTTGCGAAATGAATACTACAATTAAAATTGAATAAATGACCGGATATGAAATTGTGTATCGTAATTCATATGTCTATTAATTCCCTATGATCTGGTCTGTCCGATATTGGTTTGGTTTTTATTGTTACATCTATTACAAATATGATTTTGATGAAAAAATCTTGTCACATAACTGTACAAAAGGCAATCGAAGTTTCAACTTTGACCTCGATTTTCTCAAAAACGGTGGATCTGAAAAATTTTTAATGGCACTATTGGACTCAGTTTCCATGCTCCTACAATCTAAGTCTCTACTCGCAACTCAAAAGTTGAAGTTTTTGCAGTATGTCCTTTAAACATATTTTATATGGTAATAGAAACTAAGCGATTTTATCCATGCATACACCACCTTTTAGTATTTTTACGTCAAGTTAACCATTTTGAGATGGATTGCATCGGGTTTATCAATCGCGGCTATTTCAGAGACTCGTTAAGGGAATTAACTATAAAAACATATTCCCTGCAGCATTGTTTTGCATATGTAAAAATACAAAGGACTATAGTCGCAAATTCACACTTTTGAGTTAAACTGCCTGACTTCGTAGCCTGATAAGGGTATTGGGATTCTGGTATTACATGTATTACATGTACATTATTACATTTATTCTGTATCTATGCTTTCAGTTCTCATACAAAACCTTGCCTTCTTGCATATTATCACAAAGCTCTATAATATTAGAACGTTATACCAGATGAACTCTATCAGAACATGGTAAACCAGAACGAAAGGCTATTCATACGGAACAGGTGACCACAAAACTGATAAGTCTAGTGGGTTGATTCTCCGTATTTAAGCTTAGCATCAAAATTGTAGTTCGGCTAATCGACAGTTTTTTTATATGAACAACAGTTATCGCAAAAAAGAAGTAACTATCATGAAATATAAGTATCAATAACTCATGAACTACATTACTTAGAGCTACTATTATTGAAGTATAACATATGATTTTAGTTTGCGTCAATGTCAAAAAACTCACAAGAGCATTCAATCTCATTTAGAAAAATAGATTTAGTATTTATGCTTATATACTTTATAATATTTTATAAGCTTTTCAATAACGCAGAAGATGGTTAAAGAACTGATGATGCTGACAATAAATGTATACCCTTTTGACTGCATTTGACACTTAACGCTCGAACATTTGTGGCTGCTTGCAGAGTAAAAATGGTGCTAGAATTGTAGAAAGCTTAATCTCATGTTGCAATCTGCGAAAGCTCATGGTTCAATTCTGAGATCTGTAGCATCAACTGCCATAAGTTATGCCTGCAAACAGGCGTCAAATGAAAGAAAACGCCAGTATAAAATTCAAAGTAAAATCAAATCATAAATGACTCGGTTGCCGTTTACCTTAGGAATGGTATTTTGCCGTGATACAAAAGGCTATGTATTGTTATTATGTTTGGTGACAAAATTACTACTGTATTTTGAGAATGGCTCATGACTCTTGAAGCTAAAGGAAAATTCAATGTTTTGTCTGTATCAATTGAATTGAGTTGTGCTACTTTTTCAGTAGAAAACTCTTACGCTTTGTTTGCTAAAAAGCTGTTCAATTATTTTGCTCGCAAATCATGCAAGCAAAAGTATCAATATGTCTGCTTGGACATGAATTATGATTGATTTTTGCAAATCAACTACTGACTCAAGAAGCAAAGAACTAGCTTTGTTGTGTGTGAAGTAGCGTTATGTTAGTCTGGTTAAAGAATCTTTTGATTACTAGAAATTTAAAAGAGTGTGAAGCGTGCATTTTCATTGAACATTTCTTTCTTTTCCTAGCACTTCTAACGCTGATTACTGTCTCGACTGATAATAATAAGTTAGAACTAATATACTGGTTTGGATTGATTCAATTGAAGTGCAATAAGGATTTGAGTCAATGACAAGAAATAACAATATTTTCATTCATTTCCATGCATGACATTTTTCAATTGAATGTTCATGATTTCAACTAACTTTTTTATTATATTTTAATTATTTTCCGATTTTCACAATGCACTTCATATTGAAGACTATAACGATGATTAGAATCAAAAAAAGCAATTGAAATTGAAACAATCAATAATTTGCAAATCAATTAATTGAAAAGAAAATCTCTTGAGAAGCATAACAACAAGAGAATTATTCTTGTAATGCATTAGACTTTTCATAGTTTTCCATATTTCATTGAACGAAGCAAAGAAATGAATTCAAGAAAATAATGGCTGCTAAAGTTAGAAGTGTTTTGAGTCAGCAAAAAAGTTTCTTTCGAAAGATTTATTCGTTTGAAATTCCCAATTCGAAGGAGTTTGACGAAACCGTTTGTAACAAAATAAGACAAACAGAAAGGTTGACAATCTTCTTTCAAATTGTCCGCAATGGTCTGAACCAAAGTGACTCTGTTGAAGTAAATACGTTTGGCTTTCGTCGATTTAATTGGCTGGATTGGCTGATAACGATCTCTTGTATCATCACTGTAATAAGGTGCGGAATACTTGGTAAAAATACAAATGATTCGGTTGCCATTTACCTCGGTGATCCTTTATTTCGAGTTAAAGATGGTCATGTTTTATTATTGTGGATTTCAGTGGCAATATTAGTAATGTATTTATTTCGAGAATGGCTTCTGACTCTTGAAGCCAAAGGAAAGTTCAAAGTTCTGTCTACATGGAAAGTTTGTCGTAATGGCTTCAACCCGGTTGACTTACAGATGAATGAACTCAATACCAAAAGATTTCGTTTTACCATATATTTAGTCTCATTAACCATTTATTGGGTTATGCTGATATTCCCTCCATTCTGTACACTTTTGTCTTTTTCACTTGTACTGGCTAATCCTATGATGTACCAAAATCCTAAATTGGCTTTTTTCGCTCTTTTATGGTCACCTACGTTTAGTTTATCGCTTGGTTTTACCATTAATGCAATCATGGGATTCGGCTGGTATATCATGTGCTCACTTTACTTTCATCTCTATCGATTACGTGATCTAATTGATTACGCTGACATTTTACTGAATAACTCAAAGCATGGATTGTTTGCTGAAAAAGATATGCAGTTATTTTGCCCAAAAGTCATTCAACATCTAAATAATTTCGAAGCCGCTTCGTTCAAGTTGCGCTACGTGTTGTTGTGCTATTTTTTTGTTATCTCTTGTTTGTGTGATTTTGACATTTTCCTTGGTACTATTATCAGAATTGTTAATAGTTTGTTTTGCAATTTGCTTGCAATCGGTGCTTTCTCCATTCTTTTGTCTGTTGGAATTTTAGGCCTCATTTTCGGAAGTTTCCTTACCAAAGTAATTAAGGGATGATAACTGATAAATGGCACAAGCTTCACTCTAATATTAGGTAATGAACTTTGTTTTTACATTTTCCTCACTACGGTCGGTCAAAACTATTAGTTATTGAATGTGAATTAAAGATGAAATGAACATAATTACCTAAATATTACGTAGAGTTTGGATCTTGTGCTATTTGCGAGTTTTCAATTTCAGAAAAGTTCAAGGTTCCGATTCTATTTGCAACGATATCGACTTGTTGTCCATCTCATTCTCATTAGCTTGGTAGATTGACAGTCAGACTGCACCAGCTGAGCTGCAGGCATAAACTTTCAATACAATCAGTAAGCAAGGTAAAGAAAAGTATAATTATTGATTGGAGTTAAAAGTAGATTAAAAACTTGTGAATTGTTTGCGTCTCACCTTATTATACAGGTTTCGGAAATAATGGATCGAGCTGCCGGACCATACAATGGATTGAAAATCGGGGACTTTTTGACTCTCGAAAAACGGTTTTTCATACTGGTAAGATGAGTTGATCAAAAATTTTGCTTCAACTTAATAATTTTTTGCAAAATTTAATTTATTTTTTCTAGTTTATTGCAGAAAATATATCAATTTTAATGTTATTTACTGTTAACATTGGCCCTTTGTTGCATTAATATGATAATATCACGATTTTTTCAACAATCGTATGGACCAAAACCATTGGAAACAAGACATTCATTGATTTGAAAGTGATGTTGACATTTTAACCATTGTAACACAGATGAAGAATCATCAAATAAATCAGTTATTTTGGCTGTTTAAATTCGAATTTAATCACATTTTAATGGTAATAGAAATTCAGCGATTTTATCAATGCATCTAGCACCTTTAGCTTTCACGTCAGGTTACTCATTTTGCTATGGATTGGATTTTACTCATCACTATAATCTATCAAAAATCTATAACCCAATTTTTATAACAGAAAACTACACAAAAATTGCTCATTAAAGTTTTTTTCCAGCATCGAACATAGTCTAAACTCAATAATTCATAAATTTTTTGGTAATTATCGTAAAAAGTAATTGTATCATTATTATATAAATCTAATTTGAAAGTACTTTTGAATGAAATTAATGTATTATAATATTAAAATTTCACAGCATTCTACCAACCGATTCGTGCATCACTCAAGTAATCTAACGTAAGTACATCTGTTAATCAATGGTTTTTTGAATCTGTCATTTCGTGGAATGGCCATCAAAGTATGTGAACATCCTTAGCGAAGAAATGTTTAAATTGAAATAATTTAATGTGTGATTCTTGGCTAATCGAACTTTTTTTGATTCGTTATTTTTGTGCTGTTTGAATTGCAATCCACTTCACTTGCTACCAAAAGAATCATTAAGAGCATAATGATTGCTTTAGCCATGATTTTATTGTCTTTTACTCAAAAACTTAAACTAGCGTTGAGCTTAAACGATCAATAATTTAAAATCAATTTAGTTTCTAATCAATCATACCGTTCGGAGAAAAATTAAATTATAAGTTATGTAATGATGTTGCTCTAATGATTACTTGAATTATTTATCAAAGTATGACATTTGAATAGCAGCGAAAAATAAGAGTACATTTGAATCAATTGTTTGTGAATGAGCAACCGTCACAATGAAAAACAATTTACAAAGTTAGAAATAAAATTGATCAAAACGTTCAATTCTATGACAATCAAGTTTCAATTCTCGATGAAAAACAAATAATGGCAACCAAAGCCTTAAATGTTTTGGGTAAACAGAAAAAATACATTTTGAAAAATTTGGAAAAGTCAAGTTATTCGTTTACACTTCCCAATTCATATGAATTTGAGTTAGCTGTTTGTAAAATAGTAAAGCGAACAGAAAGGTTGACCATTGTCTTTCAACTTGACTTTGATGGTCGAAGCCAAAGCAACTCATCTCGAGTGAATGCGTTTGGTTATCGTCGATACAAATAAATGGACTGGTTCATAACAACCAATTGCTTGATGAATGTGATCAGATTCGGTGTACTAAGTTTCACTTCAAGTGATTCTGTCACGTTTTACCTTGGCGATCCATTTTTTCGCATCAAAGATGGTCAAGTTTTATCGTTATACGCTACAGTGGCGATTGGAATGATGTTTATTTTTCGAGAATCGATTTTGAATCTCAATGCCAAAGGAAGATTCGAAATGTTGTCTGCATGGAAAGTTTGTTTCAATGGTTTCGACTCGACCAACTTGCAAATGAACAATCTTCTTGCTTTCGCTTAACAAAAGATTTCGTTTCACCATCTTTTTGCAGTCTATTATTTTACATAACGTAATGCTTTTCATTCCTCTACTCATATCGTTAATGTTCCTCACAACATTGCTAACCAATCCTTGGACATATAAAGTTCCTAGATTGGCTTTTTTCGGTGTGCTCTGGTCATTTTCATGCATCTTTGCTGTTACTCTCCATGTAAATGCTTCTATTGGATTCTTATGGTACATAATGTGCTCTTTTCAATTTCACCTCTACCGTTTATATGATTTATTGGATTCTGCCGATGACTTGAATCACTGTCCAGTTGATGAAAAGCAACTCCGATCATTTTGTGTGTCAATCATTCGTCACCTCAACAATTTTGAAGCGGCTTCTCACAAGCTGCGCTATACATTGTTGTATTATTTTTTCTTCATTTCAGCCGCAGGAGATTTCGACATTTTTCTTGGAGTGGTTGTTAAAGTTTACAATAATTTTTTTGCTAATCTATTCACAATCCTCGGTTCTTTTATTCTGCTAGCTCTTGGAACTTTTGGTTTAATTTTTGGAAATTTCATCTTTCAGGTAATTTAGAATCGCTTTTTCTTTTGCTGACTGTTTAAGTTCCTATTTTGAGATGATTTGATATATGAGAACTGAGAATTGAACAGAGGGGCTTTCTAAATTCAAGTGCCAGTGTAGGAAGGCCTCAAGTTTATTTATTTATCGACATCATATAAACGACATTGAAAGGTTACTTTCTGAAAGCGCAAAGGACACACTAAATGACACTTATAACATTTAATATCTAGTAGCAATTAACGAGTTATGAATCCAGAAGAACCCATGTAATAGTTCATAGATGAACCTTTTTAGCTACTCTCGATAGAACTACTGTGATAAGTATACAATGCGTATGCGAAAAATTGCTTTTTCCGAAAATCGCTTTTTCAGGTTGTTTATGGATCAAATTTTCAAATGAAACAGAGAAAAAGTCCATGTGGTACTTCAGCTTGGAAAATTACTTGTCCAACTCTCAGTTCTCTAATATGAGTGTTTCTCGAGTTATTAACCCAAACAGGTAGGAAGATAAAGAAACGTCCGATATTTCATTGATTTTTATCTGTTTTCTAACAGCTCAATAAGTTAACAGTTAAACTGCATCATTTATCCAAGAGCAAACTTACGATCTACACACCAAACAAGGTAAATATTGCATGTGCGCATCATTAAGATGAAAAGATTAAGGAACTTGTATGTGACTTTTGTATACAGATTTTGGAGATAATGGATCGAGCTGCTGGGCCGTATAATGGCATCAAAATCGGAGACTTTGTGACTCTGGAGAAACGGTTTTTCGTATCGGTAAGATGAGTAAAGAGATCATTTTGATTAAACTCTTAATTCTGTTTCTTCCAGTTCATTTTAGAAAACATATCAACTTTAATGCTATTCATTTGCAACATTGGGCCTTATTTAGAATCTTATAAAAGTTCAGACTAAAAATCAGCGACGAATCAACAAACATATGTATATATGTAACATATGTATCTACAAACGTTGTCTCAATCTTTCCGGGTAAACCTTCATCATGATATTTAGAACATCACAAATTAATTTTTGAAAAAAGCCCCAAAACAAAAAACTGAGTATTTTATAGCTTTGAATTTTACTCCATGCTTATTGATTATGTATTGTATTGTTGAATAATTATTAAACTTAACAAAATAAAATTAGATAGATTGCTTTGTTGCTTTGATGATAATACATTTTTGTACAGATTTTGGAGTTAATGGATCGAGCTGCTTGGCCCTATAATGGCATCAAAATCGGAGACTTTGTGACTCTTGAGAAATGCTTTGGCTTATCGGTAAGATGAGTAAAGATGTCATTTTGATCAAACTCTAAACTTTTTTCTTCTATTAATCTTAGAAAACATATCAACTAATGCTATTCATTTTTAATATTGGACCTTTGATAAATTAAATTGAGATTCTCTCGAAGCAAAATTATCGTTGCTACTCTACTAAAGCCGCAATAACTGCTTCTTTTCTTAATTGATCATTTTTTGAATAAACACTCAGTAAAGTCCTCATGAAGATTTGGAAATTTCAGCAAGTTAGGGATGTTGTAGAGAGACAAATAATGCAGCATTTTGATCACATATGACTTCAACAATGAAAAACAATTTACAATGTTGGTATAAAATTGATCGAAAACTGAATGCTTTAAAAATGAAATTCAAAGTTGATTTTCATCACAATCAATTCGCAATCCTGAATGAATTTCGATCATTTACAAAATGCGTTTCATAAAGCTGATTGTAAGTTGGTAAAACGAATTGAAAGATTGACTAACGTCTGCCAATTTGACTGTAATGGTCGAAACCAGAGCAAATCAGCTACAGAGTGAATGCATTTGTTTATGATTTAGCTGTTTCTGCGCTAGTCAAATGGCAAAATTTAAAGACAAAATTGTTGAAATGTTCATCGTAATGAATTAATAATAGATTAGCATGATAACAAACGCGAAGTTTGCATAAAAATGGTTTCGATTTTTGAAATTTTATTTTCGGAAACATCTAATGTCAGATCTTTTATGGTTCCTTAATCGGGACCTCAGCCTAATTTTATATTAGTAACTAATAACTATTGCTAGTTAAATGATCCACATTTGAATAGTGAACAATAGTAAAATCAATTTGAATCGAAATTAATTGTCAATATCATAGTATATCAGCAATGCATCATCATAAATGAAACGATCACGATATCACAAGTGCAAATGATTTTATGATACTTACGTATTAGCAAGGTAAAGATGTATTGAAGCAGGCAATTGAGGTTGAAATAGTTTCAGATATTAATATTGAACAGATATTACATACTTGATCTTACATGCCATAAGTTTAAGATCCTTCATGGAAATTAAAACAATGGCTGATTCCACTGAAAGTTCGGTGAGTGTCCGAAGAAACTACTTTTTAAAAGATTTGGCAATTTTATTTCGCTATTAATTTGTAACTCCCGATCCTAATGAAGTTGATTTGTGTGCTGCGCAACTTGTAAAGCGAACTGAAAGACTGACCATA
>NW_015449953.1:906974-1069405 GCF_000239435.1 Tetranychus urticae | reverse complement strand
TTACTAAGAGATGGAATTTGCATGAGAATATAAACTTTTTTTTCTTTTGAATTTTCATCTTTTTTTACTTCTTTTGCAGTTACCAATGAAAAATAATCTCATCTTAACACGTAAAATGAAAATTGCTGCCTTTACCTTCTTTTGCCTTCTCTGTTGTTTCTCAGTGAATATGTTCATTGTTATTAATATCATCTTTTTGTTTGAATCACGTTCATGTTTGAATATGTTATTATATTGAAATTTATATTAGCCTTGTTTCAGAATCTCATTGTTAGTTCACCTTTACTGGTGTCATCTTTTTCACTCTGTCAATCAAATGAACTCTAATCTGTTGCATTTACATTCATCATGGTTAGTTTAACCTTTTTTATCACTTTTGTCAACTCGACATTTCACTTTCAATTAAGTTGATGAACAATGCCCAGTCAACAGTTTTGAGTCAAAAAGGAGTCAAAAAAAAAGTTTTTAGACCCCTTTGACTCTTTAGAGAGTCAAAAGCTTTTAGATCAGTTTTGATCGTGAAACGATCAAAAAAGATTCTCACAGATTCAAATTCATTAAAAGATTTGAATTAAAATTGTTAATTGTTTCGCAAACAATAGAATCATGAAATATGCGAAATCAAGAGCAAAGGATTTTGAAAACAGAAAATGATCTATTCGCGAAGACTTTGATATTCAATAGTGAACCGAATTTCACGTTACTTTGAATTAGATAATTTAACCGTTTAAATTCAACCGAATTTGAATATATTAATGTTTCTAATTCACGCGATTCTAAGTTGTTGATTGATTGGAAAACAAATAGTTTAATGAATTCAAGAGCATAAATTCGCAGTCATTAGAAATGAATCCTTACAAAGATTATTCAACGAAAATCATTCAGAATCACTTGAATTCTCGGAAAAAAGGTGACTTCCCCAGAATCTTTGTGATTTTGATTCTTGTCCACTAGAGTAAGATTCAAATTCATTAGATGAATCTTCTACGCATGACTTGATTGCATCATCTTTGGTCGCTGAGTTGTCTTTTACATTTCCCTTCTTTGGCTTGTTTAAAGAACAAAAAACCTTGATTAAGCGCGCCCGTACTTTATTCAACATTTCTTCATTATAAGTTGAAATTCCGATTCTTCGAAAAATATGATCTGTAAGATTAGAAATTTATTAGTTAATGCAGATTTTGAATTTAGATATTTTACCATATAAAGCTTGGAGCCTTTCTTCGCCCAAATTAGGGTCAAATTCTCCATTGAAAGGTTCAGTAATTTGATTATTGAATCCAAAGACAAAAGCAAGAGGCAGTTTTTCCTCTCTTGTGCTCTCTGCATTGAATTTCGCTAATTCTTCATGGGTATAGAATTTCTTTCCAAGTACTGCCTTTTCAACATAAGAAGGTGGAAAAGCGAGTTTCACAAGTTGATAGGCAAATGAACATGCGTTTCCAGTTCTAGCGAGCTTTATTGCCTTCTCATATCCGTCCAGCTTCAGAGGCAATTTCCCTTCAATATGAATTTGATTCTGTGAGAATGTGACATAATTAGAATGAAGCGAATCTTGTATTTTTAGACTCACCTTCGATTTGATTTTGAATGTATCATCATTAGCTGGAATCGTGTATACTTTTTCCTCACTTTCTTGAAATTTCTGCAATGATAATGTGTATAAATCATTGATTATCTCAATAACTTGTTTGAGTATTATTCCACTGCTGTCAAACTCAGAAAGTATTGTCTTTCGATTATTCAGCTCTGAAATTTTTGTTGAAAGATTAGCCAAGATCATTTTTTTCCTATTCTCTGGTGAGCAAATAGTCGTTTTTTCACGAAGAATCGTACTTTCTTCTTTTTCTGATGCTTGGTTTGGTCGGTGATTCACGGTTTTTGTATCTGGCAATGAGTAAAAGGGTTCTTTTTGTGTGACCTTATCATCATCATCTTTTCTTGACTTTTCAATCAGTGTTTCGGCTTTTTTACACGCCAGCCCTTTCGAATTTTGAATTTCAAATAATTCTTTGAGCTCCGACTCCGTCAAATTCACATAATTTAGATCTTCTCCCATATAAGCAGAGGGATCATGGTCGACCTCTAAGAATTCATTCGTGTATTTCACGATTTTTTTCAAATTCTCCCATTCTGGATTCCGCTTTATATTTTCACTCAGTGAATTGACTAAACTTTTCCGGTCATCTGTCGAAGAAAGAAACTTTGATTTATAAAAGAAAATGACTGATATATGTTAACATACCTGCTAGAGCTAGAAAGCGAAATGAAATTCGAATATCCTTGATTTTCGAATAAAATAAATTCATGGTGTTGTCCAAAAAGAATTCCTGGTCAGTAGCAATACCAATACTTGCAAATTCAGCCTTTTTTAGTTTCACCATGATTGGTTGCATCATATTTCTTTTCTCTTCATCCAAAACAAGTGGTAATATTATTCCATAAATAGAATCACTTTCACTGCTAGAAGATTCTTTTTGAGATTTGTTGAATTTATCTTTTTTCACAATTTTGTCTATAGCTGATTCACAAATTGACGAGGTTGATCCACTCGATTGAGTTGATTGGGTTGATTTTGTTGATGCGTTTGTTGCATTAGAAGAAGATGTTGATTGAGAATTCGAAATCTCAGACGCTGTAGACTTTCGAGGAATTTTCACTTGATCTGCACATGGTTCATTTGTAGGCAATTTCAATCTTGGTGGGTTGAAATTCGGCTTAGATCCAACACTTTTTTTGGATTCAATTAACTTACGTTTAGAATAGCTTTTCACGATTGATTTTTTCATTGAAAGAGACTAATGGATTTAGATTGAGGAAAACTTGATTTTGAGATTTATCTGAATTCAAATAGACAGGTGTCTTACAAAAATTGTATTGCTTGTGATCTCGCAATACCTTTGCTTAAATACAATTAATCCATTATAATAGAAAAAATAGAATTTTGAGTTGATACAAAAATGGATTTACCTTTGATTGGAAGTTGCTCATAATAATTGTCCCAAGGGGAAAAATTTGTTTTTTAAATTGCTATGAAAAATTAAGCAATAGATTCTTCAATATAAAAAATAAATTTGAAAATACAATGAAAAACCTGTAATTTGATTGGATTATTCATCCTCGTTTTCCCCACTTTCTTGCTTTTTTGCTGCTTCAATAAATTTCCCAAGCAAGTTTTGCTCTCTAATGAGTTTGAGGAGTTTTCTTTCTTCCTCTGTCATGAATAGTCCAAGACCTGATACTGGCTGACTGGAAGGAATTTCAAGAGTAGATGAATCCTGATCGCTTGAAAGCTTTGGTTTTTTCGGTGTTGAGTTTGTCGGGTCACCTCTCCTCTTGACTTGCGAATTTTTCATAGGACTGGAAAGTGTCGAATTTGTCGGGGACTTTCCAGGAGTTGAGTAGTCAATGATTGAAAAATTTCCTGAATCATTGAATGAAGTAGAAGGAGAAATAGTTTGACCAAAACATGGATTCTTAATTGAATAAACAGTAGAACCTGATTTTGATGCATCTTCAGAATCGAATTTATCTTTCATAGATGAATCTTGTGATTCATCGTTTCGATTTCCAATTGTTGAAGCATCATCGTCAGTTTTATCTCTATCATCTTCCATTTCAGTTCGAAAGTTGATTTCAGGCTCGCAGGATACTTCTTCAATTTCTTTTTCTTTTCCTTTTTCCTCAACTCCATTCTTTTTTTCTTCAACTTCCGCCTCTTTCTCTTTTCCATCCCCTAACTCTTTCTCTTTTCCATCTCCCAACTCTTTCTCTTTTCCATCTCCCGACTCTTTCTCTTTTCCATCTTCTGACTCTTTCTCTTTCTCATTCGTCGAATCTTTTCCTTTTCTATCCTTCGACTCTTTTTCTTTTCTTTCTTTCGACTCTTTTTCTTTTCTTTCTTTCGACTCTTTTTCTTTTCTTTCTTTTGACTCTTTTTCTTTTCTATCCTTCGACTCTTTTTCGCCGTCAACTTTCGATTCTTTATCTTTTCCAGGCTTTGGATTAGCCCTTTTGGGATTCTCATCGTCCGAAGAGTTTTCACTTTCATCGCTGCCATAAGCGAAATTCCAATAGGAATTCGTTTGAGACTCATTCGACTTGTCATTCGATTCTTTAGAACAATTTTTAGAGGGAGCCAATTTAGTACGCGCATAGTGCATTGCCTTTGATAATGTGGTAACAAGGTTCTTTTCTGTGTTTCTATCATAACTTTTTTTCCCAGCTTTTCTGACAGAATGATCTATAAAATAAATAAAATTTGAATTCTATAAAATCTCTGATTCATAAAATTTTAGAAATTCATCGAAACTCAACTCACCGAGAAGGGCTCGAAAGCGTTTTTCTCCTAATCCGATTTCGATATGCTCGCTTGAATCTTCACGTAGTGGATCAATTCGATTCCAAATGTTGAGCAAAGAAGTTCGTCCACTTGAGCCACGAAGTGTGACATCGTCCAACCAATGGCGTGGAAAAGCAAATCTAATGATATTGCTCAGAATTGCAGCTGGCCCTGATTCAAATTCATCTTTTTTAGGCATCGGATTTTTTGATTTCAATGCGGAATTGTATTTCTTCGTAGGTAAAGGTAGGATTCCCTCGACCAGAGTAATTTTGGAATCAAATTCTTTTGTTTCGTCAGATTCAGGAATGAATCGTAAAGCCTCTACTTCAGTTGAAAATGGTTGATAAAATTCGAAATGTTGAAAATTTTCACTCAATTTAATCATATATTGAAAAATATTGCTGCTTTCTTGGAAAAATTCTTTGATATTCTGATCTGCTTGAGGTTGGGCAGCTATCGAGCGAATTTTTTCAAGACTCTTGGAGATGCTTTTTTGTGGCGTTGACTTGCCACTTTGGCTAATTTTTTTACTTTTAATTTCCTTGGCTTTTCCATCTGAATCATCAGAATAATCTGAATCACTACTGTCCGTTGAAGTACCAGTGGATTCTTCAGATTCAACAGTAATAACGGCGCTGTCAACTTTTGGAAAAACAGTATCACTTGCACATTTAGGTGGGTGACGCCTTTTCAATCGATCGATTCTTCGTAGAAAAGATTCAAAATTTTCCAACGAAGTAACTTTAAGGTTGTTTTCAGTTGATTGCTGAATTTTAACAGATTCCAAATTACACCAGTGTAAAATCTTGCGTTCACATGGTGCTATCTTTTTCGTACGAATTTCATATTTATCGATGAAAACCTTGTATTTTTCCATCAGATCTTTTGAATCTTCTGGAAAGAAGAATAAAGTAATTAGAATTTTGAAAAAATTGAATAAGAAAAAACTCACCGCCAATTGCAACAAGCATTGCTTCCAATTTTTCAACTCCATCGATATGAATCGAGACGAAATTATTCGGGTGAATTTTCAATGGTTTACAATTCTCTGGAATTGATTCCTTGTTGACCTTAAAACCGAAAGGAACAGTTTTTTCAACACCATTTTTATTCACAATTCGTAAAATAACGAGCACAAGATTCTGACCCTCCATGAGTCTCACAAGTGTAGCAATCAAGGTACGTTGATTGAAAATGAATTTTTGATATTTTCTATTTTTTAAAACACTTTTTACTGGAATTCTTTGGCACTTTAGCATAAAATGAAAATACTGAATATATTCAATAAAAATTTGAGTCCAAATTTTAAAAACAAAATCAATTAACAAATGTATAATTATCGAGAGAATAAAAAGCGTGGTTAGCAAAGAAAATTTGATTTAAACGCGTTTTCTTTTCTAATCTTGTTGCTATGACGATAAGATTAGAATATCTTATCTTTAGCAAATCAAATGATTCCTTGATCGATATCTTTTCAATATCGGATCTCAAAATTGATAAAATTCTATTTATCAGCTTTTCCTTTTTAGATAAATTCAAATAAATTTCCTTTTCCGAGATTTCTTTTTGTTTTATTTACATTTATTTTTGTCTTATTTACAATTGTTTTTGTCTAATTTACAATTGTTGAGTGCCGACAAAATGTCTACAAGATCAGTAAACAAACTTAAACGTAAACATGATCAACGTGGTGCCGCGAATTATCTGTTTGCTCTACCAAACATTGAATCTTCCGACGATTCGGTTGTTGATGTAAAACCTTATCTTGATTTGTGTAAACCAGCATTTCTCTGTCCCGATTCATCATCGAGTGATTCATCATCGAGTGAAATTCTCGAATTCCCCGACTTTGGAGAAATTCAAGAAAGCGAAGGACTTACTGTGCCAGATAAAAAGAATTACTCAGAAGCCATACTTTCATCTATTTTGTCATGCAATGGCGTGACTCTCAGTTCAGCTGAAAAGATTGTGAATCTTTTCAACCTCTACATCAATAGATTTTCAACAAGTGACAACAAGAATCTTCTTCCAAATGTTCGCTATTATTGGGATAAGCAGGCTCAAACTAATCGAGTCAGCGTCTATTTAATTTGTGAGAAAGAACATCTTCATGGACCTTTTCACGGTGAACCGAAAAATTATGGAACTTACATTTGTGATGGTGAAATTCAACCTGTTATTCTCAAACAAGACAAATATTTCTTGCACATTCCATTTCGTGTTCAGCTGGAAAATCATATTCCGCTACTTCCAGAATCTTGTTGGGATAGTTCAAAATTGAACGAATTTGAAATTTGTAATTCATCAGAGGCCAAAAGAATCAAGCAGTCGTATGATGATTCTACAGTCAAACGACTCACACTAACACTTCATGCAGATGAAGTTTCCATTGGAAATAGTTCAAATTCTTCGATTTTTCCCTTATTTTTGACCGTGAATGAAATGTCTCGACATTTCAGAAGAGAGAATTTTTTCTTAGTTGGACTTTTTGTTGGTAGAAAGAAACCGAAAGTGGATATTTTCCTCAAGCCAATTGTTGAAGAGTTGAATCAACTTTCAATTAACCCTATTGAATTTCCAAACAACGGTTCGAAAATTCTGAAAGCAACTTTCCATCTTGTTGCTGTCATTGCAGATGCACCAATGCGTGCCTATCTTAGAAGCGTACGTCAATTCAATCACCTCAATGGTTGTGATTGGTGCCTGGTAAAAGCTGGTTCAGCTCAAGGAGCTAGAGTTTATCCTTACCTTTCAAGAGAAGAAATTCAATCTTTCTCAAGAAAACATCAAGATTTTCTTGATTTCCAGCTTTACTTGACTAACAGAGACACAACCACAGGAATCGACAGATTTCTAGGCCTTGTTGGTGAATCGCCTCTTTTGATTTTGAAAGATTTCAACATTGTCAAAGGATTCTCCGTAGAGCCCATGCATTGCATGGTTCTAGGAATCTTCAGAAATATCATATTCAAAGGATGGCTCAAGAGTGAAATTCGTAATGTTTTGGAATCTAACATTGATAGAAATCTATTCACTAATGAATTTGGACAAAGATTGAAAGAAATTAGAGTTCCGAGTGAATTTTCCAGACCACCAAGAGATCTCAACCAGATTAAATTTTGGAAATCAGCCGAGTACGATTCACTACTCTGTTATTATTTTCTGACATGTTCAAAAGGATTACTGAGATTGCGAGTCATCAATAACATTGCGTGTTTAATAAGAATCTATGTTCTTATGAATTCAGATACCATAACACATGATATTATTCAAGAAATATCGAATCTTGTGGATGAATTTCAAAATGGAATCTTAAAAATCTATGGAGAAAATCAATGCACATACAATTTACATATATTGTCTCATTTACCAGAATCTATCAACTGTCTTGGACCATTTGCGAATCTAAACGCCTATCCACTGGAAAACCAAATGGGAATTTTGAAAGAAAAAGTGCGCAGGACTTCAAGTGTCGCTCAATCTCTAGTGAGAGTATTTTTAAATGATTTTAAGCACCGCGAAATTATTCAAACTAAAGTCAACTTTTGGAAACTGTCGAAGAAAGAAAATCAAATCTTTGGAACAACATCCAGTCGACAAGAATCTGTCATAACTACAATCGCAGATGATGATGCAGCAAAAGATGAAAATATAAGATCAAGAATCTCTGAACCGTTGATGGATAATTTTGGAATCTACATTGTAGCTCGATTCAACTCTTTGCGTTATTATAAAAGTATTCGTTTCAACAATATAAGATATTCAACTAAAAATTATAGTTCAGACAAAATGAGAGATGATAGCGTTGTCCGGTTGAAGAATGGAAAATTTTTCCAAATCGAAATGATCGTTCATGTACATTCAGCTTACTGCTTCATTGGAACTGAATTTGATTCCAGTCCATTGAAATTCAAATTCAAAGGTTTCACCGGTGATTTCTCCTTCACATTTGATCACATCCACGAGATAAAATCGTCGAAAAAGAATCAAGTGGCTAAATTAATCGACATCAAGCGAAAAGGAATCAAGATTGAAAGCGTCAAATTTCATTATAAATATGCGAAAAATTTTCTAGTGGAAGCGTTTTTGGAAAACAAGTAGAGTTTTCGAAAAAGCTATTTACGCTTTTAAGCAGTTCCATATTCTACGAATTTGAATCGTTTTCAGCTTTTAATCACACAATTCAACTCATCAACAAATCAACATTTTTCTTAATTATTTTCAATTTTGTTTTCTTTAATTCAACTTCAATATCGTGAATCGAATTCCATCAACATCAACATCTTTTTGTTCATTGTATAATCAACTGTCAAAGCTTTTTACCAACAAAGTAAACGTTTTATTGTGTTTCAAATATTTTTGAATTTTTCAACTTCATTTTGATTTCAAATAATTCCGTGAATTCCCAAAGAAAAGCCATGGATAGAAATCTAGAATTCAAATTGGTGTATATTCGTGAAGAATCTGCTCAAACATTCCAAGTAATTCTTGAAGCTGATGGTCGCATTTACACCGTTACTCATGAATCCAATTGTTTAGAAGAAAATTCTGGAAATTCGGAGAATCAGCAAACACAGCAACAACAAGCAATGGAAATAGAAATTCAAGAATCTTCTCAAACAATGGAAATCGATGCGGAAATTCACCAGAAAGAGTCCGAACCGATGGATATTCCCTAATAAGCTTTTCAGTTAGACTTTCAATTATCAAGATTTTCATTTTTATTCAAATTCACCAAGAAAGTGCCATATTCTCAAAATTATCAATTTTTGTTATTAAATTTTTACTCGATTTTTATAAAATTCCACTCAAAGCCAAATTCAATGTGAAATTCAATTTTTCAAACTAGAATCATATCAATAAACTGTTTATTTTTGTATAATTTGAAACTCAGAATCATTTTAAAGCTCTCGAATCTCTTGAAAATCAATTTTGACTGTTTGATTGCTAAAGCAATCAAAAAGTGAGTCAAAAGAGAGTCATTTTGATCTCAAAATGACTCTCCAAAAATGTCTCTGTTGACTGGGTGACCATTTTATCGTCTTTATAAAGCCCATTAATGTAACGATAAATCTTTGCATGAACAAAACGAACAGAACAAAACATTGAACATCGAAAATCATAAGATTTCAGTTTCGATTTTCACCCAAATTTTCATTTCTTCACCTGGATAATTTCAATTGATTTCAGCTTTCGTTGGCTTTAAAACAAAGCAACTTTAAAAGGGCAAAATTTTTCAATGAATAAAGCTTAAACTCATTTACGCAAAGTGAAACTTTCAAACTTTCTAATCGTCCATTGATAAAAAATGAACGGGAATTTGAATGAATATTCAAATCGAGAATCCAAAGATTCTAATTTCTCCTTTTGAAACAGTTGCTATTAGTTTCAAGTTCAGATTCAACAATCGACTTTCGTAAACTAGACTTAATCATAACTTGAAAAAAGCCAAAAATGAAACGCAAAAAAAATATTCAAAGATTGATTTTATTAATAAAACAAATTGATTTGACTCAAAGATCTCAAAATTTTCTCAATCAATAAGCTTAACAACTCTTTGATGTAAACGGAAATTTTCAAACTTTCAAACTTTTCCTTTTCACAGATAATTCAAGGATAAATTAACCGAAATTAAGGCGTTTACATCAAGATAATGTTGCTTATGAATAATGACAATGTTGATATCCGCAATTTTGTAGCTTAAAAGTGGTTCCACCTTGAAAAGGTTTGTCAATTTGTCAATGAATGTGAAAAAAACTGGAAAACTAAACAATGAAAAGGATGAATCCTTAGACTGTAAAGCATGATAATGATGATGATGAGAAACGTCTTTAAGAGAAAAATAATGATGAATGGAAAACCATTTATTTTGACTTGAATTCTGCAAATGATCAACTTCTCATCATTTCAATCTCTTCATCTGACTACCTGTCGTTCATCACTGTTATCAACATGGTAAAGCATCAAGGCTAACTGAATGATAAGGATGTAAGAAAAGCAAAGTGAAACCACCAAAGAAGTTGATGGATAATAAAATACCTGTTAAAGATGAAAGATTATTAAAAAGTCTGTCTATCTTCATCTTCATCACCATCTTTATCTTTTCCTCATCATCATCGCGCTCATCATTTATAAACTTTATGTCACCACATTTTGTGTTATTAATTCCGAGTTTATCATGAATGGAAACAGGTTCAAGGTGAATGATTAAACTCTGTCAACTTTTCATCATTAACATTGTAAATCAGTTTCAGATTTACTTTTTTCTCTTTTCCTTCTTTTTTTACTCTTTTTCTGGTAAATTTATTTTCTGTTTTAATTTACTAAATCATTTGGTTATCATCATGATGATGACAATTATTATTGAAGGTAAAATGGAAATGAGATTCAATGGAGAAATAAAGATAATTCAAGAATGTAAACATTTCCATGGAAACTTGAATTTCGCTCCTTTAACATTGAATTAATTCGAGTCAATGTTTCCATTAATTTTCAATTGAGCCATTTAAAGTCTAACCAATTGCAATTATCATGAAAATGGCAATAACATTGAAACAAAAAAAGGAATCAAAAATTCTTCCTGAAATGAGCTTTTCCTTTTCACCCAAACATTGAACTTATTATAATTTGTTGTTTAAAATTCATGCCAACAAATGCCATGAACTCTGTGATTCTCACTTGAAACTGATTATTCAATTATTCAATAGAAAAAAAGAGTTTCTTTTTTTCGTCGAAAAGTTTTTTTCACTTCAAATATTGAAACATTTTTGTCTTTACATAGTCAAAGGATAAAGTTGAGTTTGAATTCATAAAAATGAAGGTTAAGAACAAGTTGTTATTAGAGTTTGCCATTAATAAGAAACATATTTGAATATAACATGAATTTAAACTGATAGCGAAGTTCATTTTTAAAGATGATATTAACTGGGAGGGAAAATGAGATGATAATGATGATGATAGTCGTAAGGTTGGACTAGTATTATATTCATAAGAATCTTGTATTCAGATTATAACATATCGATGGTGGAATCGGTTTCATCTGAAGAAGAGTGTAAAACCATCAATTTAATGATGATGATAGTGTTACTTGTTACTACTTTTCTTGATCATCATTACCGTTCGTCTTGCCTTTCAAATGAAAATTTTTTTACTCCAAATGATAATGGCTGATGATGTTGCAGTATAATTTTGAGTTATCAAACAATAACATCCAACAAGATATTAGAAGAAGGAAGGAAGAGAGAAAGAAGGAAAAAAAGGTAAAGAATTTGGTTTGAAGAAGAAGATGAAGAAAGTAAAAAAAATGATGAGAATGATGATGAACAGGAGAAGGGAAAAGATGGGCCAAAGAGTGAATAGACTCATTGGAGGAGAAGATTTGAAAGTAAAGATGATAATGATGATGATTGGAGGATGAAGAGAATGTTGAAGAAGAAAAAAAAGAAATTCTTTACCAGACTGGGATTGAAACTCCCTGGAGGTTCAAGGATATAACATTGAAGCATTCAGTGAGGCTGGAAAAGGCAACAAAAAAAGTTTACTCAGTTATTGGATATCGTGAAGGAAGCACATTAAGATTGTTTCAAAACACAAATCTTTTCTTGTTCATCACCATTTCCATCCTCATCACTTTCATCTCACTTTTGTGACTTTTCCATATTCATCTGAAAACACCTTTTCCAGTAAACTTTAAAATGTTGAAACATTTGCCTTTTTTAATAGCAAAATCAATCGTTTTCATTTTCCTTCAATTTTGACAATATTTTTCTTCTTTTCCTTTTCATACAAATTGTTTGAATCTTTTACCTTTGGGTTTGCATGTGAAATGAATATTAACTTTTCCAGGTTAACTGTGATTTTTGTTTTTTTTCATCATTTCTTTACTTTTCTCTCCAAATTGTTATGTTTTAATAATGGGTAATTGATTGGAAATAATAACATCAACTCATTGTTTTTCAACTGTCATTGGCTTTTGTTGGTTGTTGGTTTCAAGCTTAGTCAGCATCAATTGCTTTGCTTAATTCAATGAACCTTGCCTAAGCTTGTTTAGTAAACTTTTCATGTTATTATTACTACTCAATGAGAAGATTGGGAAAAAGAGAGAAAAAGATTTCACTTTATTGGATGATAACTATTAAATGATGAAGATAATGATGACAATGATGATAATCATAAGGATGATCATTTTTGCTGCTTCTTGGATCATTAAACTCAACCAAAAGTCTAATCATTCAACCAATCCATATTGGACTCTCGTATCAACTGTAAGTGATTTTTAATGCATTTTCTTGCAAATCAAAGACAAAGGTTCAAGAGTTGAAACCCAACTTTACCAGTTTCTGAACATTGGATAATCTGAACTAAACAAAGACTCCAATCTGATTCAAAGCAATTGAGTTGAAAATGATGGCCAAGAAATTAAAAGTTTAAAGTCATTTTGATTTTGCTTTTTTAAACACTTACGTTGAGTAACCAGAAAATGGTTAAACTTTTTCAGAATTTTAATGCAACTTTTTTTACACGAAATTTTTTTCTCCAAAAAATTGACTGAATCTACCATGACTTGAATAGTAAATCTTGAAATGTGGTATAAATTATTTAATCATCATGAAGTTCATGACAAAGAAAATTTGATTAGAAATGAAGGATAATTCAGCTGATGATATTAAGAAAGATTAACACCAAAATAAGGAAAAGTTAATTAGCTAAAGATGATTCTGTTTTTCCACTGTTCCTCATTACAAGAGCTCCTATTGTCAGGGAATTGAATGGAAGGGAAAGTTAAATAATCTGTTCTGGGAGGCAAAAAATATATTAATACTGGTAACAATGAAACAAGTTGGTAAAGTTTATTTACAGATTTAGATATTGTCCTTTAGACAATCAGTTAAAAGCAAAGTTTCGCTCTCAGTTTCTCTTCCTCATCATCATTTTTATCTGGCTCATTTTTTCCTCCTCTTTTCACTCCAATCATTGTATCAATTATTATTATTAACATTTTCACTCTGCCAATGTTAACAGTCGAATGTACAAAAATGCAAAAACATTGCCAATCCATTTGGTTCTCTTGTTATCCTAATGTTGATCATTTATATTGAACCTTTTGTATTGCAGGAAACTTTTGGACTGGAGCAACAACAGAACCTTGAAAATGATGGTAATCATTTGAAAACTTTTGTTCCGTTTTCATCATGAAATGTGGAAAAATGTTTTTTCTTCTTGTTCGTCCATTTCATGTATAAATAGACAAATTGAATGGACCTGAAAATCACGATGAATATTTAACTTAATTTTCGTTTCTCTTTTGCTTAAACTGTTTTTGCTTGTCTTGACATTTTCATTTTCAACTAACCATGTAATAGGCTTAACAATTGATCATTGGTTAGGATTTATCAAAATGGTTCAACCTGAACATAATCAATTACATCTGAACCTTTGAGCAAACAGAAGTCAGGCAGGAGAGAGAAAAAAAGTCAAAGCTCAGGGAAACCGAAAAAACACTCAACAAAATAAAATAATCCATAACTTGAATTCTCATGAGAAATTAACTCTATTTTGATAAATGTTTCATCAATTGATTGATTTCACTTAGACAGTTGAGGATCGACAAAAATTCAGGTTCAATTTGTTGATGACAAATTACACCGAAAAGTGTATCAAAAATGAGGTCAATATTAAGAAATCTAAGTCTTGTTCAATGAAAATCATCATCTGTATCATGATGAGATATTTGACAGAAAAATATGAAAATCGAACAAGTTTCAACGGGAAAATTTTTCATAAACTGGGAGTTGAAATGCTCGATAAAACAAACTGAAATTATTATTGGATTGAGAATATTTCTTATTTGTTTTTCGACTTTTGATGTCAACTTAATACTTATTTACGAGTTTTCATTGTTAGGTTCAAATGTTAATTTTAATAAGCTAGATGAGTAAAATGCGAATGGAAGATGAAGATGATGATGAAAATAGTAACATTATTATGCTTGGTTTAGCCATTGAAAGGTGAATTATGATTATCTGATTAGAAAGCAAAAGTGAGAAGAAAAAGTTATGCAAAAAGTGAATTTTTGGCTTGTTTAGTGGATCAACTCACAACGGAGTGACTCGACTCTTAGCCCATTAAAAAGAGTCAAATGGTTAGCTCGTGTTTATGGTAACCCAATGGCTTTCATTGACTATCATTTCCTTTCCTCTTTTGTATATAATAGCCTATCAAATGATTGTGATGCCCATAAATCATGGATCAACAAGGCAACCGCTTGAGGTGACGCTAACTCTCCCTCTCCTTCCCATCATCATCATCATCACAGTAGCATCCTCCTTCTCCTCCTCATCTTTATATCCAAAAATATTTTCTCCTTTTTTTCCATCTAATACATATAAATATAAATTTCTCGACCCAATCTTAGCAACATTTAAGCTTGAAACTAATCACAATGCTTTTCTTCTTCTGGTTATCTTTCAACTGCAAAGTTATGCTGATCTTCATTACACTCTCCAACATCATCCGTTTCATCATTCAAAGCCATTGTGCTTCTCATCAGCATCATCAAGTTTCTTTTAAATCTTTCAATTTATAACCATTTTCAATGTTCTTTGACTAACTTTTTTCTCTCTCTCTCTTCATTCCCTTTCCTTCTGAACAGCATGTAACCATTTACTTTGCCTTTTTAAAGATGACACAAAATGATGATGATGATGATGCTAGGATCAATAAAAGAGGAAAAAGGATTCAAGTTTATTTGCAGTTACAACGGAAAGAGTGTTTTCACCAAAACTGACCAAAAAGTCCAACTCTGTAAAGCTTTACCATTTTCAACTTTACAATCATTCATTTCTTTTACTCATTAAACATGAATAATAATAATTAAATTAATTGTTTCTCTCATAAATTAATGGCCATTTCAGTGAGCAATATTTTCCATGAAATGTTCTGAAAAAAAGAAGAAGAAACAAAAATCAACTGAAAACCCAGAAAACATCAATATTTATTTTATTGTAAAATCAATGTTCATTAGCTTATGAACAAATTTGCCAACCAAACTTCATAATTTTACTTGAAAAGTCCCAAAACCTAAAAGTGTACATTTTCTGGCAACAAACTGTCATCATTGGCATTGACCCTTGACTCTACTAAATAACCATCCTCATCAGCTCTCATCAGCCTTCATCATCACCATCATCAACAAAAACAACATCATTTCCCAGAAACAAAAAAGTCAACACAGATTTACTTATAAATAGTGGTTATAGCGCAAAAACACATTCAAATGTTTTCAGTTTACTTTTCAGTCTCTTCATCTTTCGCCATCTTTCGCCATCTTTCATCCAAAGATGTTGTATCTTTTGTTAACACTTAACATCCTTTGATGAGTCTTTTGTCTTCATTATCATCGCCATTATCATGGACAATTCGTGGGCGACAAAATGAAGTCTATTTTTACAATTGAATCTCTTTCATCTTTCCTTTGCTTTTCATCTTCACAGACCTTCATGTTTACCTGTCTTGTTTGATTATGAATCGGTATAACTTGTTAATGATCAACAATCAATCAACACAATTGATTATAGCCAAATAAATAAATAGTATGATTAATGTTTCACTTCAAATGAAATATTATAAATCAATCAACACCTTATTGACTTTTCCGTTCATTTTTGTCTACAATTTAACCATCAATTATGTATTTCAAAATGATTTATAAATTGTAATTGTTGCAAAAAATAACACTGATCAAGATGTAATCATTTATTGTGTGTACCTTCAATGGAAACTTCATTACAGAATAGAAATGAGAAAAATGAACAAATGATTAATCTTAACACTCGCCTGGTCATTCAATTGTTTGACACTTTGAGTTGAATATTAATCGTTTATCAATAAATTGTCTGAAGAGTTTAAAGGTTTATTCAAATTGGTAAAGATGTAAATGTCAAGATTTATTGGTTGAGTCACAGAAGCGAAGTCCTTTTGTCTTTCAGAGTTTAATGTCTCTTTTAGCTTCAATGGCTTTTATTGTCTTCAATCATCTTGAGGTCATTTCATGTCCAACCGTTAATGATCATCTTTTGAAGGTTACATTGGACAGTAACAGTTACTGGAAGCTGATTAAATCAAGATAATCAGGTTTAATGTGGATAAAGAGAGTTAGATAAATGGTCAAAATGGTTGGGTTAAGGGTAAGGTAAAGTTAACCTTTATGCATTTTACATTATAAAATGAAATGAAAACAATCAGTAATGTTGTTGTCATGGTAAGTCAAGAAGATAAGGAAGATAATGATGACTAAAAAGATGAAAAGAGAGACTAAAAAAGAAACTGAAGGAAAGAGGGAAAAGAAAGAGAGAGAGAGGATGATAAGACATGCGCTTCTTTATTTTTGTCATCTTATCTGTAAAATTAAACCTGAAAGCGGGACTCTGTTAGACTGTTTCAGTTTTATCCTGACTATGTCTAAGTTTACTTCAATGTTTTATTATTTTAATCATTATCATCATCGTCTGCACCATCATCATCATCATGATCGACATGGTCATTTGTGAAACAAAAAGTTCATTTTCTATGCATTTCTAATCAAATTGTTTCCGTTAAAAGTCAACAATCTTTTACTTTCAGTTTTTTTATTTGCTTTCACCATGTTTAACTAAATCTTTTTACAAACAACAACTTGCTTTTTCTCTGGTTTTTACAATTAACCAGTGTTAACTTTTTAACTACTATAGTCAACAATGATCAATAATTAATCAAAAATTGTGTGTCATCTAAATATTATTGATGATCTTGATTGTACCAATAATGTTGCCATTTTTAACGCTTCTTTCTGTCAACCAATTAGTCAACATTTGTTCGTCTGACTAATCTTTTGGGTTTACAATTTTTTGCTGACTTCAAAGTGATCTTTTTTTGTGACCATTTTCCTATTGATTTGTTAACAAATTTTATGATGATATCGCCAATGGTATCACAATGGTCTCACCTGTTTGGTGCTTTAATATCTCTTCCATGTCTTCTTTTGGTCATTTTGATTTATTCAATTGGATTTTCCTTTATTCGAATGCCAAGGAAAACGAAACACTCGCTAATCAACATTCTTTTCCTCATCACTTGTACCATAACATTGTTTACAATATCACTTACTTTTCCCTTTACATCATCTTCATCCACGCCGTCGTCCAACACTCATCAACAGCAACTTGTTCATTGTCGAATAATATCGGCATTAGTTCACTTTTCAACACTTTCCTGTCTTCTTTGGATATTTTTAAGTGCTATTTCAATGTATCGCAGTTTGTCTCATAGTGCCCACGAGTTTTCCTCATCAGTCAACTCTTCCTCTTCTTCCTCATCCAACAACAATAATACCAAATCATCGACAGATGATAATGAAGATGATGACCTTAGATTACCTGATCTCCCTCTTCGGACCCGCTCAATTCACCATCATTCTGTATCAACGTTTAAAAAGCGAACCTCACATTCAACTATTTTAGGCTATTATCTTTTTGGTTATGGATTATCCAGTATAATTTGCATCTCTTGTTTAACAATCAACTTTGGGTCAACCTATTCTTCCTTGTTATCCTCTCTAACATCAAGTTCAGCGTCATCAGCGCCTCTTCTTTTCTCGTCATGTTATGTTCCAATGACACCCGGAGGTTATGCTGTACTCTATGGTCCAATTGCACTTTTATTTTGCCTTAATCTAATTGTCTATCTCATTGTTGCTTGTATTTTAAGCTGTCTAGGAACCAACATTGTCTCACCCGGAGCAACTCTTCATGACTCAACAATATCTCTTAAAAATGGTCTCAATGGATTGAGTAAAGATGCCTCTATTAAGGTTGATCTTGAATGGACTTACAGGCGACAGTTGTTTGCACAAATTGGACTTTTCATACTCTTTACCAATCTCATTGTATCAATGATTTTTCTTGTTGCATGGAGGCCATTTTCATTTGTAAATCAATTATCTACATCTACATCTTCATTATTTTTACCACCATTATCCACAGCCGCTGCATCAACAGCCTCCATCAATGGATCCATTGTGACACCTTCAACACCAGCAACATCTACGACATTATCTACATCCAACTCAAGTGAATCAATTTCTTTGATTTTCAGTAATTCAACATCCCAGTTAATTCCATTAGTCGCATCTTCATCATCTTCATCACTCACAACAACATTACAGCTATCTTCATCCTCGTCCCCACCTGAAACAGCATCTTATCTTTTATCAGGAAATTTAAATGCCTTTCAACTGGATCAACTCTTTTACGGATTAGTCTACAGTCTATCATCTTTCCTACTTGCCTTTTACATGATAATCTTGTATGTTGCCAGACGCCGAGATGTTCGTACTTTGTTAACTTTTTGGTTAAAGGGTAACCGTAATAACCATCATAATCATCACCATCAGTATCACAGTCGTAACCGTCGTAATTGGTTTTGCTGTCTAACTGGTTCGGTTCCGGAAATCCCTTTAATGCCCAAAGTTGATGTTATTCGTAATAGTAGTTCACATTCAGCTAATAGTGATCATCATCATTTAGCTCAAGCTTTATTACAATCAGTTCGAGAAACCTCGTCCAGTAATAAATTAAACATTGATGAATGTGAAATATCAAATAACACTTCAAGTAACAGCAAAGAGCTTGCCCATGGTTTGGTTTATGAAGAGATCAAGATTCATGACAATACAAGTAGAGAAGCGATTCCTTATAAAGTAATTAACAACATCTCATCTGACCTGAGAAACAATTTACCCAGTTTAATTGAATCCCCTTTAATCAACAATGCAACACCAACACCATATCATCTAGATTACCACCAATCAAACCATGAAGTATTCATCAATCCAAAGTTGAATGCAATTGCCAAAAAGTTTTTTGAAAAAAATCGTCGTCGACAAGAGCAGCAACAGCAACAATTGAAAGACAAGTTGATTAAAAATGATTTAGATGCAAAAAATGTTCACAGTATAATATCCTCATCAGCCTCATCATTTAAAATGGATCATCCCGAGGTTGGTGTTACCGCTTCAATCTTTTCAAACAGACCAAGACTTTCATTTGATAATGGATACCATTCAAATGGTCTTCCAAGAGATCACCATCGAAACACTGGTTCAGCCTCATGTGTTGGTGTTCCCATTGCCGGGCGAACCAATGGTACCAATGAAATCAACAATTTAATTTCACGTCTACAATCAGCGGGTAAATTGAGTTCATCTGCTTCTTCAGCTTCCACTGCCATTGGATCAACTGTCGGACCAACCAGCTATTCAAAGGCCAAAAGTGACATTATCTGTTGGAATCCGTCCTCTTCTTTTCTCGCCAAATGGCAAGGACCACGAACCAACCCACCGCCATTACCACCTTTACCTACACGTAAAGAGATGATGTCAATCTCACAGTCAAACTCATCTCAATCCTTTTCATCAACAGTCCGTCAAACCAAACGACTCAATCTCAACGGTCCAACAGGAAAAGAATCACCTTCAACATTTCAAGATAACAATTCAACCAGCAACACTGGTGATGATAACAACCTAATCTCCGGTTTACGGGTTAAACTTTCCAACCGGAAACTTCCAGCCATTATAAGTCCACCTTCACCGTCCAATCTTCATAGAGCTTTAGTTAAGGTAAGAATTGGAAGAAAAGGCAGAAAAAGCAACTTTTCAAATGATTCCGATTATCAACATCATTAACAAAATTATCATTAAGTATGATGATGATGATGATCACCACAATCGCTTTATTTATTATCTACATTATTCCAAGAATAATGTTACACTTTTCATCCTTCTTAATGATCCAGACTAACAGTTATTAAAATGATTTTCCCATTTCCCATGCTAAATTCATCAACGGATTATCAATCTCTAATCTTCTGTAAATTGCCTTAAATTACTATAAGATGATGACAACTATTTAGTATCAAACTCATTTATGTTTCCTTGAAAATTACTAGCCTGGATTAACATGATTAGTTAAACTACAAAAATCAAATCTTGTTCATCTTCTCTCTTCAACCCAAATTAATTCAAGTTAAAACAGTTATAACAAAATCCTAGATAAATTGACTTTCATAAGTTAATTTACAAAACTGTTCATGTTGCCCTTTTTGCTCAACAAAGGCACAAAATTTAGTCCAATGATTAAATTAAATTGCTCTGTCAAGTGTATTAACATTGATTTGGTCTGGCCATTTGTCAGCGCAAATTAACATGATAAAATGTTGAACGATTTTGTTGCTTTTACATCTTGTTTTCAGCCAAAATTGAACCAAAGTCAGCAACAATTATACAAATTGTACGACGAGTTGTTGACAAAATGTTGAAACATGTAAATTGGTAAAAATTGAAGTGATGACAAGTTTACAATTGAAATACAATATGAATTAGCTCAACTCATTTGAATGGTTAACTCAAATTTGAACATCATTAAAGGACTTCATCAGACTCATCTACTGATGATCACAGATGATTATCATTAGCTTTGTTTAATGTTGCTTTTTTGCCCGTAAATATGAATTACTAAAAAAAGTCAATTTGTGAGTACAACAATTACAATTGAACCTTTTCTTAGACCAAAGTTTGAGATAAAATTAGACGATGAAAAACAGGAAAAAGCGGAGAGACTCAAAAGATGAGAATGAAGATGATGATGAAGACTTTGAAAATGATCTCAAGCATCCAAGTAAAGTAACATGAACAAGGAATAATCATCATCTTTTAAATACCCTTTTTTTTGGCTGAAAAGGCATTTTCTTGCCGATAATTGCATTTCCTTCATCATTTCAAGATGATCAACATTCATCCTCATCATTTGTTCAACTTCCTTGATCAACAAAAATTACCAAGAAACAGAAACAAATTGACTTCTATTAACTCAACTTTATTTATACCAAATCAATTGCAATAACATTTCAAACCCATTTCAACATTATGAATTATTATTATTGTAAATTGAAAAAAAAGGTTTTTCCTTCCTCATTGATTCCCATTCAATCAATAGTCTAAACTTAATTAACCAGATTAATTTGTTTCCATTGTCGTTACTCTGTAAATTAGCTTTTCTTGGTTCTCACAGATTCAATCAATAGACATTCAAATTATGTCTATTAATTAAAACCTAATAATAATGATGATAATCTCACCGTTGGCTGTTGAAGTTGCTTTAAATCTCATGCTTGATCGATTACCATTTGCCGATTGCGATTGTGATTTCAGATGCTCCTGATTTTGTCTAGTTATTAAGTTAATCACTTTAACCTTAAATTAATCCAAAACTAATAACAATCATTAGAATGAGAAACAATTGATTGTTGGATTTTGCAAAATGTAAATGTAAATTTCTCGTTCTCTCATCATTATACAAGTTGAATATTATTTTTTGGTTAAAAAACGATTTCATGGTTCATTGATTAACTCAGTTAACCTGAAACTATTATTTATTGTAATCAAGTTAATTTCTGAGAAAGTAGCCAGGAAAAAGTTGCATGGAAAATGTAAATATTGAAAGATTCTCATCACTTTATCACAACATTTTACCTTCTCTAATTGATTTATCATGGAGACATTTTGGCTTTTGCATCATCCTTATCATCATCTTGATCATCCTCTTGCCAATCTTTATTGAGGCCTCATCACTTATCGGTGCGGCAAAAGAGTCAGACACACACACACACATGAGAAACCATCGAGAGTCAAGAGGAAGGCAAAAAGTAAAAACAATGCCGATTCCTCTGAATCTTCATCACCTTTGACAATCAACTTAATTGATCCATGAGTTGGTGATTGACTGAAAGTTGAACTCAAATCGGCAATTTAAAGTTATCCTTTTTGGCCGCAATTGAAACTGTATCCATTGAAATGACAGAAAAAAAGTCAACTTTTTTTTAAATCTCTCTTATCCTTGAAAGATAATCTTGAGATGTTGTTTTTCAAGTTTTCATTAACTGTCAAGTTAAAGTAGCAAAATAGTCAACAACTAATTGCCCTTATTGATTTACTTATATTTCTCAATGAAATCAGATATTAATTAGAATGAAAAAAAAAGAGTTTAATTAACTCTTCCATGAAATGTACTTTGTATTCAATTTGAATAACTTTGTAATCGGAAAAAAACTAAACAATTTCAAGTGACTTCACCAGTTATTGGACATTATCTCAATTTCACCCAATTACTCCTCTCGACCCTAAAAACAGTTGCAACAAAAGGGCAGAAAATGTCGATTCCATTACATTCCAATTGAAATCGCAAATCTAAACCTTAATCAGTCATTCGATCCATTAGAGCGTTAAAAAAATCAAAGTCTGAAAGTACTCATTGAACCTAAAAAGCTGAAAAAATTGCCAAAGAAGTTCTGAATTTGTTTTTTGGTTTGACCAAACATTCAGATCTTCACTGTCTACCATTTCATTCTGAATTTTTGTGTTTTCAGGTTTATCTTTTTCCAGTCAAATTGATTGTTCAATAACTAATTGACCAAAAGAAGTGCATCAACTGTTAAAGTATCACAATTTACCTTGCATTGTCTGTTGATGACTTTGTTGGCGTAAAGCAATTTGAACTCAATAAACAATTTGACTGAAAAATGAAATGGACTTCAATCAACAACCTGTATTTTGAACATTTGACAGATGAAGGTTTCATCTTGATCTTGATATGTTTAAAACTGAATCCCACCTAATCTTGCATGTTATCCATTGAGATATCAAATCTGACTGCATTTCAATTTAAACCTACCACAGAGTTTAACTTTCACTCAAAATTAAATTATCACTTTACTCAATATTTATCTATTGACTCGAGGTGAAAAATATATTTTTGCTTCTTCTTCTTCTTTCATTTGCTTTCAATTTTGTTTATTATTTTTTCATTTGTTTTTTTGCCTCATTTTTACATTTTTGCATTGATCTTTGAATCTTCAACTTCCCAAGCCCAACATCTTTTCAAGAACATTTCATTTCAACTTGAACGCTGTAAATTGCAGACAGCAATTGTACATATAAACACACTCAGTGAAGAGGCAAAAAACACAGCAAAAGGCAGTAATATCATTTACATTTACAGTTATTCATCGATTTTTCATCAGTTTCGCTTGAACCATCAAAATATCACTTTTTTTGCTTCCCATCTTCATCTTATTTACAAACTCAAATCTCAGCTTCTTTGAAACTCATTTAAAACTCTCTTTCATCTTCCTACATCTTGCTTTATCCTCAGCCTTTTATTCATCATCATCTTTTCATATCGTAACCTTTTCCACTTTTCCCAATCTCTTTCCTCTTCATTATCATGAAGTGAACCAAAAATCTATAACAAAAATGCATTTGCATGTTTCTTGTACTTGTTATTAGTCTTAATCTTTCTCCATCTTTCCTCTTCCTCTCTGATGATATCTCTGTAAGAAATTAATTAAAACCAAAGAATCCAGAAAAGTTAATCTTAATTAATCTCTGTTAACTTTTCATTGTTTCAAATCTCTTCCCAATCATGTTAACATTTCCCTTGAAAATTTCATCCAATGCAACAAAATTTAATTAACAACTCGCTTACTTTGTTTCAATGATTTTAAAACATTCAACTTGCAAGTTTGTCAGTCAAATGTTGAGGATAATGAGTGACTTTAACAGTTGGTAAATTGGTCCGGATGACCTTTCTTACTTGACCTTTTAAACACTTGTCTAAACCAGTCACAGAAAACTTGGACTCC
The DNA here is from genome assembly GCF_000239435.1 of Tetranychus urticae. Next base: position 1,045,326 of record NW_015449953.1, on the reverse strand, counting down.
TCCATAAACATCATCTTTTCAGGTCAACCGAAAATTGAAACAACTAGAATGAAAATAAATCTTGACCACTCTTATGGTTGTCCGGGTCAGCATTCGCAATGCCTTTCCAATGCTTTTCCAAACGAACCAGATTTTTATTCTATTGTCATGAACTTTTAAACATTCAAATTGTTGATCAATCAAAAATTTTAAACAAAACGTTTCGCTTTTTGTATATTGCAATCGACACTGAATCAATGAAACCAATCGTGATAAAAATGCTCTAAAATTAAATTGATACAATTTTGCTAATCATAATCAATGAGCTCTTGTATTTTGAATAGATTTTTGAACATCGAGCAAAGAGTTTGAAATTGATTCTTGAAGTTTCATCCAAATTGTGTCTCATTTTTGACTGAATTGTGAAAATGTTTCAAATCAATATTTGACTAAATTGACTAAGTATCGTTAAAGGAACCACAAAATTGACCATAAATCGATTACTTTGAAACTCCCTTTGGGCATTACAATTTAATTTAAATTTGGTTTTAACAGTCAATTAAGAGCAGAAAGATTCGTCGTTGATCATGATGAACCCATTTCATGTCTTTACCTTGCATGTTGTAAAATTTATTGCTATTTTGTCTCATTCAATAAGATTGACTGAAAAAAGCAAGAAAAAAGTAAACCCAAGTTTTGACATTAAATTATCTTGCTCATCTCTTCGTGCCACTTTCATCTTCTCCTTGAAACTTTCAAAGGTCAGTTGGGCCTCAATTGAGTATCGATTTGTTTGGTATCAATGAAAATATTTGAAATAAGTTGCAAGCCAAGAAAGAAGGCAAAAACTCTAAAAACTGGTCAGATTAAAGGCCAAGTCATTACTGTTATGAACCTTTGGCCAGTTTTTGCCTCTTTCATCTTGATCACTTGAATCACAGTTATTACATTATATGAAACTTTTCCTCTTCAACCAACTTTCCATGATTATCAGAGTTGCAGTTGCAATCATGATCCATAATCACCACCATCATCATCATCATAATCTTGAACAATCAATTGACTGATTGCTAGCAATTTTGATACACTTTCTGACTGCAACACCAACAACTGATTATCAACAATCAAAGGTGTTAATTTATTTACTTTTTTTTCATCACGTTCTTTACTATTTTTCTTGAGCTTCTTTTTCACTGAAAAACTCTGTTCAGAAACAATATGCTTTTTGAGGAAACTTTCGAGAAATGTTTTTCTCGCTTTACACCCTTTTACCCTACTTTTTGTGTGGACATATTCACTTACTTTCTCTCCATCCTTTCACTCTAATCATCCTTCTCATCATCATTATCATCATTCACTGACAAACACTTTGATAGTTATAACAATGTTAACCAATTCCCTCCTTTTTTTACTTTGATTCAAAGAAGCAAAAATACTTTGTTAAATGGATGTGAGCAAAGACAGTAAAGTGATGATGATGATGATGATTGTGATGATTGTGAAGATAAAAGAAAGTCGGAGTTTGCAGATGAAAAGGATAACTTTGAATCGATGAAATGGTCCTGAAATCAGGATGAGTTACTCTGAACATTTTTTTCTGTTCCTCTTTTGTTGAACAATCTTTCATGTCACGGAAAAATTTATCTCCATATTTCATTCCATTCTTTCTCTTCTTTTCATCATCATCATCATCATTATCATCCATTCTTAGTCTCTTTTCATTCCCTTTATCTACATAAAACATCTTCCTGTTAATAATCAAATAAATGATTAAACATTATTTCCTCGTCTTCATTAACTTTACCTCTTGTTCAATCGGTTATCATGTTTACTATGAATTTGTATATCATGATGGTTACATTAATGATAATGATGATTATGATGATGTTACAGGAGGCTAACTTTAAGGTAATTTATTGCGACTTTTGAATGTTGTCTTTTTGTTTCGAAAATTGTGACTTTTCTTTTTTCTTTCGGTGATTTTTGTGGCAAATAGTTTACAGGTTTCAACGATTGATTGTCAATTGTTGTAACGATATTTTGTCATGAAACTGATTTCCTTTACATTTTGGTTGCATCTTGAAGGGAACCCATAAATATCTATTGAGTTTGAAAAGATTATCAAGAAAATATAATAACCTATGGGAGTAAACCATGAAGTTGAACCAATTCTTTTTCTCTTTTCTCAGAATTGCCATCTAAAGGCTTGAAATTTGTGACAAGTAATTAAGATGCATTCGTTTCTCTTCTCATATCAAACATTAATCTTAACTAATCCATTTAGTATTCTTGATTAGCTCGCACAACTTGAAACAAGCGTGTCAAGTGATCAATTTTATGGATCGTGAGAAATGTTCAGTAGCTGAACTTTTCTCAAAAATAGCCTGATGAAAAGATAACAAGAAAAACATTTTTTCGCCACTCAGTTTTGTTCATCAATCTGACCTGAGAGTAAAAAATATTGACCATTTGGTGTACATTACATTTACTCATGTATTTTGAATTAAATTCATTAATCAAAAGCCGAGAGGTTTGATTAGAGTTGAACTCATAATTATTGATAGATGAGTGTATTTGATAAGTTAATTATTTGATCCTGAAACTTGAAGTCTCATGGAAAACATGAAAAATTGTTCTCAGCTGTCAGCAAGAATAAAAATACCAAAGAGTCAGTTGGAAAAGGCTTTTCATTTTCAGCTGGTTAACATAATTCAACAATCATTTAGCTTCAACTTTGGGTTCTTCAAGTCGCGATATTTAAAAGCAGTGTCTTTATCATACCTTTACCTTGAGTTGAACCATTTTGCCTCATCATTGATTAAATTAAATCTCAATTTATAAATTGTTGTTTCAGTATTTCATCTTGGACTTGTCTCAAGTTGACTCTCACTTTGACCAAAGCTAACTTGTCTGGCTTGATGTTTCAGGTTTCAGGTTTATTTTGCATCATCATCGGGACAAGAAATTGATTGGCCTTGCAACAATTGAAAATGAAGATTAAAACTGATTTGATTCCAATAAACATTCATTAATGTTGCACTGACTCAGACTTTAAAGCTTGTGTTTTGAAGTTTACTGAAGGAAACATGAAGTCTGTTGGTCAACATATTGAATGAATTATGATGATCGAGTTGATTTGATTGCAATAAATTTTCTATCATGAAATTCTGAATGGACATTTATTAGCCCTTCTGGCACTTGCCCTGATGCTTGCCATTTATCCACCTTAATCTTGAATTGGTTTTCAAGAATAAAATTACATTAAAGATTGCGGTTTTATGGTAACATTTTCAATGAAAATGTTGAACATTTTATCTCATAGATTGAAATGATTAATGATAAATGTTTCCAATTGAATTGGATGGAAATGAATTAATTTTATTCAATTTACTTTTTTCTTCTTCTCGCTAAATTGTTACAAATGATTTTGTTCTGTTCATTTAATTCCTGTGAGATTCAACTTTTCAACTTGAACTAAATCCTATGCAAATGCATGATAAAAACAGATGATGATTAGGGTTGAATGATGATTGTTGTGATGAGAGAAAGTGAGAGTCTATCGAGATTTGTTGAAATGATTTTGATGATGTTCAATCTTTTTAAGAACATGAGATTCACATGAAATTGTTTTTCCATTAGGATAAAGGGTAATCATTAGAAGGCTTTTTACTGCATCAACAAACTGTTCAGATGGATTCAGAATCAAATTGAACGATTGAACGAAGAGTAAAAGAAGAAAAAAGTAAAGTTGATTGAGCAAATCAGATTCAGAAAGATCATTAACTTTGATTGCTTTTTGTGTGTTATCACTTGTATTATACATTTAATTTACGTTTTACTTTTTCCGCTCTTTATTTGTTAACAAGTATCAACAGACCCAAATTGTTATCAATGTATCTTTATATTGATTACAGGTAAAGCCTCGGGATTCATTTCAAATATTATCTTTTGATTGACTGATTTTCTCTCTTCTTTTTCGTCTTTTTTTCATGGTAACAAGATATTCTTTCACTTGCCAACCTCTGAATATAATATTTGTCAGCAAACATAATCATCATAATGATTGCTTTTAAGCTTTCGCCGAGTTGCGCTCAGCTTTGAGATAATCTTTACTCAATAATCTTCATGTTGGTTGAAGCTTTCAATTTAATTAGCTTTCGACACTTCATTCAGAATCAAATTGATTCTCATGACATTTTATTGGTAATCATAAAGATTACTGTCAAAAGTATTAACTTTCAGTTGCATTATAACGCTCTTAATGCACCTTTTGTGCATCAAAACCAAATAGTTTTGTATTGAAATTAATCTAATGGCTTTTAGTTGAAGATCGCCTAATTTTTAGACTTATCCCGGTTTCAGCTTTCATCTTATTTTAGTCTTATTCTGGTTCAAGATTGATTCTGAAGTTGCCTTAATGATAGTTTAATTGAAACTCTTCTAGTTAACTATTTGCTCAACATTACTCTTGAGGGAATTGAATGTTTCATTTGGAATTAGGAAAGTTTACTTTTCTGCAATTGGTTTAGTTGGTGAAAGGCTAACTACCTGTTGGTTAAACAGGTAAATTGTAACCAATTTGAATTCACCTTGAATTAGATGAACTGAATAACTCTTTTCTCTTCTTGATATTGGGTGACAGTTTAATTAACTCAAGGTAATGGCCAAAGTTGAAATTACAAGTTGCTTCATTGCCATATCACAATTCACCATCAACTTGTTCATCTCCTTAATAATCAACAAAATATACTTTTATTTATAGCTTACAGGAAGCACTGGCTATGATTATAATAATAGTAAGAATGATGAAAATGATGAGAATGACGAAGATGATGATATAAATGATGATACAATATTATAGCGATAAGCTTTAGTTGAAGTATTAATAATAATATTTTAAGGCTTAAAGGGCAACATTGAATTGTAATTAATGGGGAATTAGTGATAAATTATGTGCTTTGCTAACATAAGCGCTGATCCAGTGGTCATAAATTGTCTTTAATATTCAGATTAAAGTTGATTAGATGGACCATTTGAGATAACCTTAATGACTTTACATTGAAAAACATCAACAACTTGAATTGAATGTTGATTTATCATTTGGAACGTTTTAATTCTAATAATTTTTCATTTTCTTTCATGTTAACAGTCTTCTTCGTCAATTCCTGGTGCCTTAGAGGATCGAGACCAACAACAAAGCGAGATTATGTCCGTTTGCTGTGGATCTGAAGTAATGTCAACTGTCTCGGTACCTTGGACTTGTTACTCTAAAAGAACGGTACCAATTTTGCGGCCAATCAATAATCCTGGTGAAACACATTATCCAATCAATTCATCGTCGTCATCATCAACTCACCATCGGCATCATTACCATTCCCATTCTCATCATCACCATAGATCTCACCATAAGCGATCTTCACGATCTCACCGTAATAACCATTGTAATCGCTGTTGGGATGTTTACTTTTGTGATATCTGTGATCTTTGTTCAAAGTCTCCACCAACCAGGCGAATAGAAATTAATAAAGATCATTCATCTGGACATTTACCGAATCATCGTTCATTAAACTCTCATCATCATCATCACCTTCCTCCAACTCCAAATTCATCTGCATTGATCAAGAAAGATTCATCGCTTATTGATGTAAATGAAGCACATTCAAAGACTGGTCCATTGTCTGTTAATAACCATTCACCGCCTCACTGTCATCCTCGTAAAGCCAGTTCAACGGTCAGCTCAAATGGCGGGGAAAGACGTCGTCGTCGTAAAAAAAGGCCGAGTCAATGTAAAAATCGTTCATCGCAAGGACCAATAACGGGATACTCTAATCATGGACCTTGTAAACATTTATCTCGATCAACCAGTGTCAATGAATATCGATCATGTCACTATTGTTATACCAAACATTATTCATCTTCCGACACCCAATGAGATTTATACATAACTTATTAACAATTATTGATAAATGCTTTAACTGCTTTCATAAATAAATCTTGTTATAACTTATAATAAAGACAAACAATTTGAATTTGAAATTAATTTTTTCGATTTCAACGTAAACAAGCTTCATCGAAGTTTAAATAATTATTTGTATTGTACTCAATTGTAAAATATTTAGAGAATAAAAATGCCAAGTAAATTATTTAATTACTATCAAAACTTGTCTTCGTTTGGCTTTTGAGTATTGTTTGTTTAAATTATAAGAAGTGATGCCATCAAATGAATTGTTTTCACAACTTGGAGTTAAATTCAATAGATTGGACGGGAACATAACCAAACAATGGGGAAGCAATAGAATGATAAAAAAACCTTATATTTTGAAGATTAATCCATCGGTGATACAGTTATGATGAATAAAACAATTTTATCGACAACTTGGAGTATAGAGAATGTATTTCTAACTGGATATGGATATCAACATTGACTTAACGTTTATCTTGAGATAAAATAGTAGCTAAAAAGTGTAGCTTCCATAGCATATTATCGATATCTTCAATGTACCACTGGATTGATAGGTTCGGCTTTAATAGTGGAAAAGACCAGTTTAGACTCTTTTTCGTCACTTATCTCACCAATGACAGCACTTGTAAAAGATAGAAGAAAATATTAAGATTAATAAAGATGCATCAAATGACCAAACGCGAGTTTAACTTGAATTAATCATCTGGTTCTGTTACTTACACATTATCACCTCTAATTATATACAGACCAAGTGGAACCATTTCAACACCTTGAGTCATGGAATAGACACGTTCATGAGAGTCATCAAGAATTATATTAATGGTCTGATCGAAGCCTTTAAGAGTACCCTGAAATAAATGAGAAATAAATTAGCAAATTGATTTTTCAATACATTTTCCATAGACTTCATGCCAGCAACAAAATCAACTTACCACAATGTTCCTACCATCGGCAGTAATTACATTTACAAAATCTAGAATTGAATGCATCAAAATAGATGAAGGAATGGAGAAAATTCGATGACAAAATAAATGTTAAAAGCAATTAGATTCAGCAACTAGACTCCGAAAACAAAAACAAGATTGAAATGTAATACTTACGATTAACATAAGGTTCTAATGCTGAGGTCATCCTTGGTTGAGATAGACAGTTATGCAAATTAATAAAGATTGAACACTACAAAAGAAAGAAATATGACAAATTAGAATCAATGAGGACGCTAATAAAAAACGCACAATTAGATCAACATTAAACTAAAGTCTTGTCAAAATCTATTCTAACAGAGCGCTTAAAATTTTCAACAAAGACCTTGCGCGCCATCTAGGATGTCAAAGAATAGTAGCAAACAAGTGGGAAAGTTGAAAGAAAACAAGACAATTTTAATATTAAAATGTGATTTATTATTATATTCAGTTTTTAATTATAATTAGTTTCATATATTTAAATTATTTTGTCTTTTTTCTTGTCAAACATATGATGTTACAATTAAATATCGCTTTTTGATTGATGATGATGGTGTTGATTATAGTAAACTTACAATGAACTTGAGTCACTCATTAAATTCAATGTGGTTAGTTCAATCCAAGTTGTTGTATTACAGTTTATTTATAATGATAAAAATGGTGGAAAAAATGATGATTACAACTATTACTGTGGAACACAATAATTAAAAGTGATTGTGAACTATAATTACGTTAAAGCAAATAAAAACATCAATGATTATGAAACATCAGAATGTTTTTATTATGAATCTCTCCTAAAACAAGCTTCACATGTTGGTTATTAGGGTGTCCGGGTCAATGTGACCGGGTTTTGAATTTGAATATTTTATCGATGCCCCAACCAATTTAGCCAATTTTTTCGAAAATCATATAAATAGAGATTCAGCCTTTTTTTGACACGTCATTTGTAATTGTCCGTTTTCATATTCCAAATTTAACGGAAAAAATCGAAAATAATCAAATTTTTTGAGGCTTAAAATTTCTAAAAAAACCAAGAGTCCCCCCTGTGATTTGCTCGCGATAGAAACTTTTTTAATCGAAAATTTCTCGAAAACTTGGAGATCAGGAGAAAAATTGAGAAAAGTGATTTTCAATCAACCCAAGTGCTATAATTAAATGAAAAGACTGTGCAAAATTTTTTATTGGTATCGACGCTATATGGCCACAAAGTTCGAAATTTACGAAATTGCCATTTTTCGATTTTTTTTCAAATAACTTTTGAATTACCAATGCGACGAGGGTTCAAGTTGTGTCAAAAAAAGGCTGAATCTCTATTCATTTGATTTTCGAAAGAATTGGCTGAATTGGTTCGGGTATCGATAAAATATTCACATTTAAAAGCCGGTCACATTGACCCGGACACCCTAATATTACGAGTCAAGCAAATTGATCAAGATGAGTTATAATCATCATTTTTATTATCTAAAACCCTGTTTTCAGTTGAAGGCATCTCGTTCAATTTAGTTAAACATTTAACCAAATTAGATTGTTGCTGTTGAAGGTGGTTCAAGTTATCGTCATCAAATTTAGGTTCAGTGCAACCTTTACTTTCAGCCACCTTTGATTCCGCCATCAGTTCAGGTTTGTCATTCTCCTTTCTATCATCAGTGTCATCTTCCTCATGGTCACCATTTTCATCATTGTGGTCACTATTTTGATCCTTTTCCTCCTCTTCAGGTTCATCTTGATTGTAAACGTTGAGTCGACAGCTGATTGTGTCTCTATTGCTATCGTTTGAAGGCTTTCCAGTCTCTTCATCATCGCCTTCTTCATCGGAAATGTCTTCTGATTCAGCAATTCTAAGTGGAGCCAGGCTATCCTCGTCATCATCAAAATCAACCTCATCAGTGTCATCGAACATGGTATTTGACAATTTATTTAATTGCTCCTCATTGATCCCGGATCCATCTTTTTTCAAATCAAAATCTGCTTTCAATGTTGCTCTAGAAGTTAAATTTTGAGCCGAGTTGAGTTTATTTTCATCATCTTCTGAACCCATTTTAGTACAACTTGCTGATATGAAGCTGCTATTGCTATTATTGGTTGACTCCATGTCCATCATGTCAACATCCTCACATGTATCGGAACAAGCTGATGAACTTTGCTGCATAACTGTCGAGGCAACGGTCGATGAACCATTTTTACTCGATTTGCTCTTCTTTTTATGACTTTCCCCAGAAGTTGAATTTTTATCTCCTCCAGTAACTCGATGTTCAGCTGCTTGAGCATTGGTAATTCCTTCTTGTTTCTTCCATTTGGTTCTTCGATTTTGGAACCAAATTTTAACCTAAAAAACGGTTGAAAACATGAAATTAATAAGAAAATTCTAACCAACTCATCGGAACAAATGAAATCTGTAAGTCAAATTGAATAATAACCTTATTTACCTGAGTCTCAGTGACTTGAAGGCGTCTTGCCATTTCAGCTCTTTCAGACGAAGAGAGATACTTTTTAATTTCAAACTGTTTTTCCAGCTCGAAGATTTGTCGCCCAGTGAAGGTTGTTCGTGCCTTTTTCTTGCGACTTTTATCACCCGGTGATGTGGCGTCACCCATTGAATCCTCATTGAAACGTCCAGTAAATTCACTTTCCATTGAATGGTTAGACAGGTGACTATCATTGCTATTGTCATTTGATATTAAAGAGTTTTCCAACAATTTATCTTTACTCATTGATATGGTTCCATTGGCTACCGAAGAGATCAAATTATTTACATCATTTTGGCCTTCACCAAGGAATGAATTGGTTTCATGATTATTAACTGAACTCGATAATGAAGAAGCTTTTGATTTACAGGAATCTTTTTTTCTTTTCACTCCTTTACCAGGAATCAGGGAAGATGATGAACAAGACGAGGACGATGAAGAAGATGATGAATATGTAAACACGGTTGATTCACCTGAAAAGACAACAGTTTATTAATAATGGATACAATTTGGTGATAAAGTTACTCGATATGCAACTTGTTTTATAAACATTTATGAGCATTTCAATTTGAACAAACATCTTTAATATTGAAACCAATTTTTCGATGTTACAAAAAAAGCAAATATTATCTCATCTTAACCTTTTGAAGGTAACAATACAAATAAAAAAAAGAGTCGAAACTTGTTATTTACCTTTTTCCCTTCAATATTGAACTGAGGGAATCTAACAATGAAAATGGCGTTCATTTGAAAAGTGGATGAAGATTGAAATGAAAAAATAAGACAATCATGACAATTGAGTGTAATAAGGTAGTAAATAAATACTGGTAAACAATACAAAACTCAATGTTAATTTCGTTCAATTTAAAGACAAGAAATGTTACCTTTTCTTTAAAGTTTTGCCCTTTTTTCATGCTTTTATAATAAATTACCTTTTTCTGTGCCAGTTGATAGACAACAAAAGGTAGCTTTATTTTTATTCAATCTTCAAATAACAGAGATAAAGGTTGATGAGTGATTACAATAAATTAAATTACAATAATCACGAACAAGCTTCAAGTGAATGTTGAACGATTAACAGATGAATGGTAAAGAGTGAATAAAGATTTAAAGGTATTCATGATAATCCCAAGTAAATGTTTCAAAATGCCTCCAGATTTCATTTTGAAACAAAATTGTCATCAATTGATGAAACAATTTTCAACCCAAAAGCTAAAGATTTTATTGAACACCCAAAAAACTAGAAAATTTAAAAACAAAATGTGAATCCATTGTAAAGAGTGAAAATTCAATTTCATCGCAAAAAATTAACTGCATAAAGCATAAAAGGCCTGGCAATTTGATCAACTTTCAAGTCTAGATTTGAAGATGTTATCGAGTTGAAAACTCTTCATGATCAAATTATGATAAATTAACACTGATTCAAGTTTTTCATTTTACAAAATTTCAATCCCAGTCTTGAGATAACATGGAATGATAAAATATGATTTCTTTAAATGTTTCTGTTTGAGTTACATTAATTTAAAATAAAAAAGACTGACAAAATTGAAAAACAGTAAATGCAAGCATTTTTATAACTCGATTCAGAAATGAAATAACTTGCAATCTCTTTAGTTTATAATTTCAGGAGAATCGATGACTTTTCTGACCTTTTGTCGAAACTCGAAAGCTGTTGAAGTAGAACTTTTTGTCCCTTTTTGATAATTTTAAACGAGTTTCCTGAACATCGTTTCGTCAAGATTTGGGTTTACTTTTGAATTACTTTTTATTCTTGAACAAAGGAAAGACTTAACTTGAAAGCCTTTTTACCTTGAAGAAGACAGATAAAAATGGAAAATAGATTTCACTCCTTTCCATGTTATTGCTCATAATCTGAACTTGGAATTGATATTTGAGAGGAAACAGTTTAACTTGTCAAACATGAGAATCAAAAATTTCAATATTTCATTATTTCCCTTGAAATGATAACAAAAACATTTCCTTTCAAAATTGGAAACACTTTGAACCTTATTTTTGCCTTAAAAATGTTCCTCTTCTCAACAAATCAAACCTTAATACATCAACTTTACTGAACAACAAAAAAAGTTTCATTGAATGAGTTGAAAAGAAATTTCTTGTTTCACCATTTCATGTGAAAATAAGCAAAAGAATTTCTTTTTTTCTTTCATTTATAACATTTTTTTGTTCGCTTGTCATTTCAATATTCACTTTGATGTAAAAGGCAAAAAAGAGATACTTTTCGAGTTCAACTTTTTCCTGCAAAAACTGGAGTTCATTTATAATCACTATTATCTGATGATGAAAAAGCAAATATCATTTAAACACTTTACTTTGTTTGATATCATTGAAGAAATTAAATGTTCACTTTCTACCCTTGAGACATTTTATTCAGGTTTCACCTGAAACAAGAGTGAAATTAAATTATTTGAAATGCAATGAAAATTATCTGAAACTTTTCAGTTCACAGATAAACTTGTAATGGAAAACGAAGAGACAATAATGTTCAACAAAAGACAACAAATTAATGAACCATTCAACATTTAAATGTTGATGAAAGTCAAAGTAAATATTATCTGTAAAACAAACAACATTTCAATATTGTCTCAGAATCACAAGTAAAACTTGTTTGTATTTATGTTTTACCGTGAAAAAAAAACGACGAGAAAAATGTGATTTACAGTTATTGCATTTTCCCAATGATAAAAAGTAAAAAGTCAAGAGAAAATATTTTTCCATGCAAATCTCATTTTCCCTGAATGTATCATTCCTTGTACGTGCAAAAGTATCGAGTAGTTTAAAGTATAAATTGAAAGTTGAACCATTTGCTCAACCTTATGAGAAGAAAATTTTTATAGCTCAAAAAATATTGATTTTTACGAGCAAATATCAATCAATTTTCAAATTACAATTCATTTCCATTTTGGGAAAATACTTGAAATGATCTTAAATTTTACACTTTTAAAGGTTAATTATTTCTGATTCAATATTAAGTTTCTCATTAAACAAGATAAAATAATAATAACATGATATAATCGATGAGCCAAGAAACTCTTGAGAAGGAAAAGTCTTGGGTTTTGCTGAAATTACATTGACTTTAGATGCTGACATAGCATTTGATATTTCAATATTTTTCTTGTTGACTGAAAGTGTTTAGCTCTTTATCATGACAATCATGGAATCTTGTGACAATTTTCTGTTTCCAATTGCTATTAATGTTCATTTCAACTTTACTTTTCCATTTCCAATGTTAACTCAACAAATCCATCTACAATGCCCTTAAGGTAATAATCATACAAAGGTATAATCGTAAGCTTACGATCAAGGTAAACATTATGATATTAGCCTTTTCGTTTGTTTTGCATCAACAGAATCATCATTCCTTATTAGTTATTTTGTTCTTGATTTCATTGTTTTTTTTGGTGTCTCTTCATCTTTTCTGGTTGGAAATATTTTTATATGGATAAATGATTATTAAGTGTACAATCAGTTGAACATTCAATGTTTATATCTGAACATGTGAATGATCTAAATGATTTATTATGTAAATTGTAGTTAAGCTTTGATTGATCATTTTGCATTTTGATGAAAACTCTTTGTGCTTCTTTTCCCTGTTAAATGCGTTAATACAAATAAATCTGACGAGAATTGTTGAGAATCAATTTTAGTATTGATTTAGCTTTTTTCAGTTGAAAGACAAAATGTTATTTACAATCAGATTGAACCATCAAAGAATATAATCCTCTTTTGATTGTCATCTTTTCTCATCATAAAAGCAAGATTATCTTGGTGGAATAACAGGGAAAATGAAGAAGAAGAAAAAAATGTTTAGCTTTCATGATAAGATGATGACAATGATTCCTTTTTGTGTCTTCATTTCAATTGTTATTACCATTGATTGAACTGGCCTGATTAGGCAGTAAATGAAGAGATGAGAATGATGATGATGATGATGATTATGTAAATGATTAAGGTGAATATAACTTTCATTTACATTTAATCAGCTTTTCCATTCCATCAAATCAGATGAGAATAAAGTTTCGTCAGTCTTAATCATTACTATTTCAAGATTAATCAACATCATTTTCAAGTTACTTTTATTACTTTCCGATTACTCACCAAATCATTGAACACTATTATACAAAGTTTACAATCAATCCTCAATCATTCAATTCACTTCAAGTAAATCTTTTTCCAATCACAAGATTTTCTCTCCAATTCAATCTAAATTGAATAATAAATTAATCATTTTGACTCAATTCAAAGAGTCTAAAGAATCAAAAGGAAAAGATGAAAAGCTGAATTTGAGAGAAAAAATTGCAATTCCTAAGTTGAATTGAAACATTAAATTGAAGTCAATTTCAGATGAAATAATTGCTAACAATTTCTCGAGTTTTGGTTGATGTTATTAGCTGAAACCACTGTTAGATGATCATGAAACAATGCATCATCTAATGTTTAATCAAAGTGAATTGTTAATGAAGAATATTTTCTCTACTTAATCATCATCAAATTAGATGATTACTGATGTGATTCCATGTGACAACTGATCAAGATGAAGATAATAATGTTGAAAGAGTGAAAGCGAAGCTGAACAAAAAATGCTTGAAAGACATGAAAAAGGATTAAAGCACACAACAAGAGTCACACTGAGCAATAACTGAATAACCTTTTGATTATAGCAATTTAATTAGATGCGAGAAGGCAAAGGAGCAAAAAATGAGTGAATGATGGAAATGATGATAATGTGAAGAAAAGGATGAGCAAAATTATGAGTAAAGTGAACAGGGAAGGAAAAACGCAAAGAAGGAAAAAGATGTTGGTAAAGTTGTGAGTTCTCATTATCATCATAATCATTTATTCCCTCATCTTGATCATCATCTTTGTCAGTCATTGTTGTAATCATTCAATATTCTTATGGTCTGTATTACTTGTACTTTGTCATGTTATATCACAGTTGATATTCAATGGAAATGTTTCATCTCTTTTTTTCTACTTTTTCCGATTTTTCCTTTCCTTCTGATCTTTTTCACTTTCGCCTCAAGATTTTTTTTTTGCTGCTGCTGTTGTTGTTGCTTTCAACTCACGCTAAGTAGATTCACTAATAGCAATGATGATAATAGGAGAAGGAACAAAGCAATTTAATAGTTGAATTGAAGGTTGAATGGGAATTGGAAGCAAGAAAAAAGACTTGAAAATGTTAATTCCTTACAATTGACAGACTCTGACAATTTCCGAATTACATTATTTAAATTATCATTTCCATTTAATCATATTTACTGTTTGCTTTTCAACCTTTACCATTGAAACTAAATTCAGAATAAATATTGATTTTTGTTAATTTACTCTCTAAATTGTAACTTCATTGTAACATTTATCAAAATTTAAAGGTTTTTCCAGTTAATTATACGCAACTCTTGAAAATGATTGAAAATGTTGAAGAGAAGAGAAGAGAAAAAAATTTGCTGAAAAACAGTAAAATTAATATATTAATATATTCCAGTTTAACATTTTAAAATGAAGTGATGAACTTTTGCCTGGAGTAAAATTGTTAAGCTGTAAAAATGAGTCACAAAAGTTGTTCAATGTTCTGAAAGTGAAATGAATTAATCAATAAATGAACAGATTTACATTGAACATTGATAATTGAGCTTGAGCAACAGTTTGATCAAAATGATTATCCGAGTTGGCGAGTTTGAAAATTGTTAGTCAATAATTATACTCTAGAACTACATGAAAGAATAACTTTTCCCATGAAAATTGAAACTAAATCTCAACTCTTTTTATACATTATTTATATCATTCAACATCCCAAGAGTATTTTTATATTTATTGTAACTTCTCAATCTTTTCTGTGCATTTTGTATAAACCTTTTTCCCTTTTGGTAAAAGGTTTAATTCTGAGAATTGGATAACATTCAACTTTCCAAAATAGTTGATGAAATAGTTCTTATTGTTTAACTGATAGGGAATTAACTTGCTCATTGTTGTTCACTGACATGTAAAAATCAGAATCCAGAACTTTTATCTTTTCCTTTTTTCTTCTTTTCGTTTTTCCTCTTTTCCAGCCTTTTCTCAATCTGAAGGAAAGCAATTCAAGTGAAATCATATTTATTCAATTCAATATCACATTCAGTTCAAGTGTTTTTTTGCTCTTGTTCAACCTTTAAATAGTAATTTGATTAATGTTTTTAGTTTTCATGATAATTTCATTTTCCATTCACCAATTGAGCAAAGATTTTCATTTCCAATCATGAACAATTTAACAACATTGCAAGTTAATTTTGGGTTCAACAACAAATATCAAGTGTAATTGAGTTTTTTGTTCAAATTATGGTTAAGCAAACAATTTGCAAAATTCAGTTAATTGAGTTGAACTTTAATTTTAAAATGATTAACCAGTTTGCCATTAATCATGGTTTCCAATCCAAAATCTATTGAATCATTTTCTAGTTTCAATATAAGCATAAAAGTTTTCAATTTAAACTGATTATCGTTTCCATTTTTTGTAACCAATTCTCATGAGAAGTTATGATAATAACAATAAAATGAATTTATATCTTCTCTCATTTACCAGGCTCATTATCATCTCGCCTTTTTTGTTGAATATGATTATGAATGTTATTATGAATAAAAAAAAATACTTTGAAATGTAAATTTCAAGTGAAAATGAATGAAATGAAAGAGGAAAAAAAGATTCCCAATAAAATGTTTCAAATGAAAAGTTGCAAAATTGCTGTTAATTCAATGATTTTTAGTAAACTTTTGCCTCTAATTTGCAAGAGGAAAATTGCAAATTACAATTAACTTTAATCTTCAGGGAAGAGAGAGAATCAAATTGAGTAGAGTTACAAATTGGATGGACAAGATGAAGAAGAAGAAGAAATGGTCAAAAATGAATAATCAAGATTGAAAGCCTTGCAGGCAATTGAATTTCATTTCAGTGTTGACCAAACATTGCAACAAAGGAAAAGCGCCTTTCAAATTTGTCCATTTCCCAAGCAAGTTGACCAAATGGTTAAAGCTAATCAATTAATCAAAATGAAGTGAAAATGGTTCAACGAAAAAAACTGATTGGCACAAGAAAAAGATCAACATTAAAGTATAAAAAATGTGATAAATGGGGAAACAAGAGGATAAAAGATGAAGATGAAAGTTGCAATGTGTGTGGACAGTATTATGAAATGTTGATACAAAGATAGGTAAATCCCTGGAGAGCCTAAGGGTATAACGGGAGTTTTTGATGGATTTTATCTGCTGTTGACTTTCTGTTGAGAAGAAGGAAAAGTTGCTTTTTTTGTTGAACCAAAAAAAGTGATGAGAAAGCTTAAACTTGGAATGCAATTAACTGAAAAGATGAAATAACTTATTATTTATTGAAAAACGTTATCAAAAGTAAAGCGCAACCACACTTATTAACCATTGACAGGGAGGTTTGATCAACTGGGAGTTTTGCTTTGGGATTATCATTGACTCTTGGAAATATTTATATTTCAACTTTTCTTCTCTTTCTTTTTTCTCTCTTTCTCTTTTTTCCCTCTCGGAAGATGATATTAAGAGCAATAATAGTTACTGTGAAAGACAATCTTTAGTTATAATCGATACAATAATAATCAATGGAAATGTAATCTAATATAATATTGAAAGCCTTCAAATCATTGAATAATATTAATACATTTAGAGATGAGTTGTTAGCTAAATGAATAAAGTATAATCTTGCCCATGTTTAGAAGGGGAAAGTTGATGATTAGGACTGGGAGGTGGAAAGGGAAGGCAATGGGTGAAGACTAGAGATGAAAAGATGATGGAAGATGGAGAAAAAGTTATCAAGAGGAAAAAGGATGAAAGGTACTTAAATAGAGTGCATATGAAATATATAAAGGGAAATGTCATTTTATGGTTGTGAAGATGTAACAGACAATCGTGTTTACTTTGTATATCTGGTAGAGAGAGAAGTAGAGAGAAAAGTTGATATCGATAGACAGAAGAGAAATGATAAAGATGAGAATAATGAAGATGATGAAAATGATGATCATGTTGAGCTTTTTTTTGCTTCTTCACTCTTTGTCAGCATCACTAACTGATTTCATTTATTGTTGCACTGTTGATCAGCAAATGCAATAGCAGGAAGAAAAAAAAGTAACTTTTAACTTTTCCTTTATCATCGCGATTCTGTTAAACTATCTTTTCATTTTCATCATCTTCTTACTTTTACTGCCTTTTTTAGATCAACTAGCCTACGCTATTTTCCGCTTGACCAATTGCTTTAAATTGGATGTTATTGAGGAAATCAGGGAAAGGGCAAGAAGATGAGGAAGAGAAGAGGCAGAGTCGATGAAAAGAGAGAGTTTATCTTGGTGAGGAGATGATAATTTCAATGATAATGAGCAAAAGTCAAATGGGAGGACAAAAGTAATTGGAGAAGCCATTTAATTTGAATGAGAGAATCTGAATAAAATTGAAAGATTAACAGATTAAAGTGAACAAACATAATCAGGTTCAATTTTGGTTGCCAGATGACATTAATTGTGATACATTAATATTTATTAATTTAAATTCGTTTATCACTTGAGTGAAAAAACATAAAAAACTGATCATTTCAATCAGTACAATATTCACAATAAAATGTTTATAAAAAACAAATATTTTTTCCCAAAAAATAAAAAGAAAGAAATTTTTCAATATTTAACTTTTTCAACTCCAAAGTCAGGCTTTAGCTGAAGATTCAACTGTTATTAAAACTCCAAGAAATTTTCTTGATAAAAATGATTTTCTATTGAAAATGAAAAATTGAAAATTTTGTGTTATTTCAAGTTGATTAAGACTTTTTCAAAGTGCCAACTGATTTGAATGATAATCAATGTTTATATTTAAACTTGAGCTTGAGCTGTAATTGGATTGTGTAAAAGAGTTATTATTTGGTGAAATCGGGTTAAGATGAAAGATTCTTGTTTTATCAAGAGAAGGAGGAAAAACAGCGAGACAAGAGTGAAAGGTAAATGAAGATTGTGAATGATGACAAGTTATCCTATTGAATGATAATATACTGAAAGTACCAGTTTCTTGTTAATATTACAAGTAAAAAAAAGATAGCAACAAACAAAAGTAACGAGAATTGGCCAGAATTGTTCACAAAGTAGATCAACAATAGGAATTGTCATTTAGTTGTCTGTTAATAGTGAAAACGTCATCTTCTTTGCTTTCAATTTATCTTCTTCTTCTTTCTGCTCCTCATCATCTGAAGATATCGTTTTTCCTTTCCGTTCGTTTCCTTAATCTTCATCATCATCATCTTTACCTTTTCTCTCTTTTCCCTCCTTCTTTTATCGATTAACTTGTAACCTTTATCATTATTATTATCGTAACATTGGGATAATGCATATAATTTAAGTTTCTGGTTAAGCCTTCAATCACACAATCAAGGGATTCTCAATGTAATTATTCAATGTGAATTATTAAAGGTGTAAAAATAGAAGATATAAAAAAAGGTAAAATCTTGTGAATATTTAATCAATCTTTTGATAGTTTGTTTCAATTGCAACAATATAAAACAGTAAACTGAGTAAATTATAAAATGTCAAGTATCAAAAGTAAACATTAGTTTATCATTAAACGAATCCTTTTTTCAATGATGACTACAATCAACAGAGACTTAGAATCATCATGTTTCAATGAACTTGGAAAATATCAGTTTCAAGATAAAACCTGAAGAAATATTGAAGGAAAATGAGTGAATCTAAATGATTGTTTCTATTAAAATCACATTCAATTAACATTTCTTTATTTTTACCCAAAATCTTTCAACTTTTTCCACTTCCATTAAATCATTTCATCAATCAATTGTATCTAAAAATAATACATTTTAATGTAAAAATGAAGGTAAAATGAAAAGCATTCATTTCAAGTTTGTCACATTTTTGTATCCTTTATCATTTTGTCCAGTTTCAGTTGTTCAATTTCCTGAATGATTCACTTTTTTGCACAATATTTTTCACCATTTCAACTCATCAAAAGTGAAATGTTATATTTAATCATGTTTCATTATTGAATTTTAATTAATGGTTAAAATAAAGGGAGAAAAATTAAAATATTAATTAATGATAAAAGTAATGATATTAGGAACGATGTTAATAATGATATTAATGTTAATGATAATAAGTTGAGGTTGACTTTGATTTTCAAATATTGGATTAACCCATGAAATGGATTCATGAATTAATGGATTGCTATTAGGCTTTGGTCATTATTTAATGTTAGTTATTAATAGAAATAATTATTTCTCTTTGAATCAATTAACTATTTTAAGTGAATGTGTGTGTTGTGTGTTTAAACCGATTGTTCAGTTTCTGTTGAATAATAAAAACGGTAATTTAACAAACAAAAATTATCAATTTGCATCATTTGTACATAATAATTAGCATGAATGCAAGCGATAATAATAATGTGTTGCTTGTTTTACTGAACAAGTTTCAGTGAGTTTATATATCATGAGTTTACACTGAAATTTGTTTGATCTATCACTGAAAACATTGAATGATTTAGCCACTCAATTGAATCCCCAAACGGGAATTTATCTTTACTTGGGTTGACAGTTAAGTGATTCCTTGCTTTACAAGCAAAATGGGAAGGGAAAGGAAGATGAAGCAGAAAATGGATCAAGATGATGGCGAAGATGATAAACCAAGCAGAAGGAATAAAAGGAGATGAAAAATAAGAGGCGGGAGAAGTTAATCATTAATAGAGAAACTGAAAAAAAGCAGAATCAAGAGTTTACATTGTTAAGTGATGAGCGACTCAACCAAATTATAAATGTAACTCAATCAAATGGCAACGGAAATAGGAGTTACTTTATCATTATTATTCAATTGATGAACCTTTCAATCGATTCATTTTCACTGCAAATTTCAAATTTTATATTGAGATTGAGAATCTGATAATTTGCAAAGTTTAATATGATGAGTAGATTTAAGGAAATCTAGAATTTCAAGTTTTGTTACAATCAGATTGAGATTTTATCATTTGCAATAAATTGAATCTCATCAAGGGAATGTTTTTTTATCGTTTTTGAGATGAAATTGTCTTGGAGTGAGCTGGGAGTGAAAAGGGATTTTTATCATTTTCAACTTGTTTCAGTAATTTATTCAGTTTGATTCTGTTGATATTATCATTGATGAATTATTTTGAGTTTTTTAAGTTAATCTTTTTGAACTGGAAGTTGGTTATAATTATGAATTTGATGAATTAGCAGTTATTGTGATGAGTTTTTATCAATTGCAAAAATGATGGAATGCTTGGAGGAATGAAGAGTTGAACTTGAGTTGAAATGAAACAATCAGAAAATGAATTATATTTTTTAACCTTATTGAGTGAGAGAGATAATGGAATTGAATGGAAGAAGAAGGAAAAAGAAATGAAAAAAAGATTAAAATGAAATAATAACTGGAATAAAGTCTTGAATTACAGATGAATGAAGGTGAAAAAAGACAGTGAAAAGGGTAAAGAGGAGAGAGTAAAAAGTAGAAAGGTGAAATGATAATGATGATAGGAATTGAAAAAATTATAAAAATGGGAAAAGTATATTCAAAGAGTGAATGGAAAGAGTTACAGGCAAAAAAGAGATCAAATTGGAGTTGAAAAAGAGTACATTTAAAGATGATGAGAATGGTGATGTTCATGATGAATAGAAGATTTCATTTCCATTTCAAGTTGAAAACAAGTTTCAAGATTGTTTAAGAAGTTAAGAGATGGAAACAAAAAAAAAATGAAAAATTGGGAGTGAAAATTATTTCCATTCAATTGACAGACACACTAAAAATGAATAACAATAAATGTTAGACTTAACCTTAGCATTTTCATCACCATCATGAGTTGAATGTTGGAAGACTCAGAATCATTATTATCCGTAAATTTGTGTGAAACTTGGAAAAGAAAATTTATCTTCAGAATTTTCTCCTTCTGTTTCAATCTCACCTAAGCATTTACATTCTACTTTATCAGTTTGTGTAAGTCGAGTAAATCAGGGAACCATAAAAATGAAAGGGATTCGTTTATTTTCCTCATGAGTCTAGTTTTTGTCATTCCCTGGTTTCTCAGTTTGCACCAATTTTATGAATTAATAATGTTTATAATGATAACAATTCGGATGATAATTTTGCTCTCTTCAACTTTTACTTGAAATCAATAAAAATTGACTCTCAGTCATTTACATACATATTGATGTTGCTTTGAACAAAAAATGTTCAGGTAAATGCTCAGGGAAAGGAAAAGAAACAATTCTCAATAATCAGAATTGAATACAAAAGTTGAGATAATGTTATTGTTGCTTGCTTAGTCTCAAATCAATCATATCATTTATTTCAAGTTAAACTGAAACCATTTTGTTTCTCTTTTTGTTTTGTATTGCTTTTCAGTAGGCAACAAAACGAGGCAAAAAAAGCTTTTCATTTTCACTATTTATCTTCCTTTTCATCCTCTTCATCTTCTTCCTTTTCTCCTTTTTAGAAGACACACTTTTCATCTGACAGAATGAATATTATTCTGAATTTAAACTCAATTCACAATTCAATTCTTTCTCCTGTAAGTGTTAAATTTTATTTCACTTTTTACTTTGCACAGTAAAAATGTAATAACTTTTCTTCATCTTTTCATCTTCCTTTACTTTCTCTTGCTTTTCGTCTTCTTTTTTCATCTTCCTCACTGTAACCATTTCTTTATGCCAATCATTTTTTTATGCTGTTTAGTTTTCTTCTCCTTAATATTTTGCCAGAAAAAAACAGCATAACCAGAAAAGGAACCAGATTCTGGTATCTTTTTTTCCCTCTGTCTCTCTGTCTACTGAATCTTTATTCACTTTTGTTTCTGAGTCAATCTGTTGTTCAAATTTGATAACTTTTGTACATTATATAATACATTGAATAGCAACAAATTTATAACTTCACTTTTTTGTGTTTCCTTTTGTTTAATATCATTTTAACGCTCAACTTTTCAACTCCCAGGTTTAACCTGATGCAAAAAAGCAACTCTTTGCTTCATATAATCAAGTGTATTGATTTGAAAAGTTGGGCTTTTATTTTAAAATTGAGCAAACCGAGCCAAATGTTAATATCATGATAAACATTTGTGTGTGTGTGCATTAAAAATAATGAGTTAAATAGGGAAACGGTTCAATTATAATAACTTTGCTTCTCTACTCTTTTATACTTTTTATTGTAAAACATTATTTGATAAGAAAATTATGCATTTTTATGTCAACTTGACAGGTTTTGTTTCAACTCTTTTTTTGCTGCTTTTTCTTTGTATTGTTTCCTATTCATCATTGATGTTTAACAATCAAATTAAAGGTCTTACCTTTGAGATAGTCAGAGGTTGAATTTGATTTGGTTAGATGTTGAAGGGATGAAAAATCTAATATGTTGGTGTCGAGATTGTTGACTGGTCGTTTTGATAAAGCAATTGCAGGTTTAACAGTTAACTTTAGGGAATCGATTGAAGTTAATGAAGATGAGGAGGAAGAGGAAGAAGAGGTAACTTTGGTATTCAGTTTTACTGTTGCCGGTGGATTGGAAGATGAATTGACAGTAAGATGATTAACTGATGACGATAATGATGATAAGGGTGAGATACGATTTGTTCTGTTAGGAGATGATTTTGAATTAACCTTTAAGATTGGATCATTATTTTGATTGAAAGTGGTTGACTCAAGTGAGCCTGATAATGTTGATGAAGACAATGGTTTGGACAATGGCAGTGATGATGATGATGATGATTTTAGATGTAATGATGAGGGTGAAGGTGAAAATGAGGAGGAAGAGGTTGGTGATGAAGAAGATAATGATGAAAGGGATGATGATGATGTTGAGGCTAACGTTGTTGGTGAGACTGTAGTCAAGTTTGATCCAGTTGTTGGTGAAGAACGACATTTAGATAAATCAAGAGCTGATGATTGATAACCTTCCAACATTTCACTGGAGCCTGCTTTTGAGTTCAACTGTTTTCCTGATGAACTTTTACGACGACAATCATTCAGTGAGCCACACGAAAGGTTTAAAGGTTGATCAGGAGTTGCTAAAGATTGATCCAAAGGTACTTTAAACTCGGATGCGTGGTTGGATGAAGAAACGACTGAAAGTGGCGGCAAGGGTACAGGCAATGGTGGAGGTGGCGGTGGCAAAAGCGAGGCTAAAGAGGCCAGTTTTGTCGTCGCTGGTGGGACAAAGGTCTTTTTGCTCTTTTCTTTGACATTTTTTGCGTTTTCCTGAGGTGTTGGTGTTGCTCCTTTTGGTGTTGGCGTTGCTTTAGTCCGGCCTTTCTTTGGTTTATCATCTGATTTACTTGACTTGTTTTTTGGAGTTTTCTTGAAGGAAGAAAGAAAATATTATTAATATTTTGATCGATTTTTTATGAGATTTTGAATCATTTTTGAACTGCTTTTTCTTGATAAGTTTAAATTTGACATTTGTTTCAAGCTTTTATCAATATAAACCTTAAATCTATTCAATGGGAAACTTTTAATGTCCATTTGGTGAACAGTTATTATTTCACTTATTCAAGTTTCTTATTGATTCTGATTGTTAATTTACGTGACTTTTACATGCAATAATAGTTTGAAACAATTGTCAATTTTAGACAAACTTACCTTTGAAAGTTTACTATCCATGAAATTCAGATGAGATACTAGACAATATGGATCAATTGATTTGATATTATTATTACTATTATTATTGTTGCTATTCACATCCAATTTACTTTTTATCAGGGAATTGAATTTACTTGATGTTGAATTGTTTGTTTCACTTAATTTTTTACTAACACTGTTGCTGTTGGCTGCGGTTGTTGTCGCACTCATCAAATTGATATTTGAATTGTTGGAATTATCACAACTGGTTTTACTTGATGACAATTTAGATGTTGACTTTAAACATTTATTTTCACCATTTTTAGCCGATTTGCTTTTATTTTTACCTGTTGTTGGCTTAGTAAATCCTTTAGTTGTACTCAATGTACCAATTTTATCCATATTATTGATATTATTTCCACAATTTGAATCAACTTTATCATTTGAATTATTCCGTTTTTTATCCTTTTTGCAATTTTTGTTTTCAACTGTTGAACTATTATAATCTTTATCACAATTGGTTAGACCCAGAATGTTGGCAATTAAAAATGGTGTCGGTTTTCGCGGTGGTTTAGAGTAAACATGTTGATGCCAAGAGGCAGTTAAAGGTGAACAATTATCAGCATTACTATTATTATGATCACTTGGTTTATTCATCATAATATTTCCATTCTCATCATCACCTGAATCATTAACACTGTTGTTAATAAGATTACATTTTGAGGTTGATGCAGTTATTGATTGATTGTTATCCGTTCCATTGAACAATTTAATTGAATTACTTGAATTGTAACCAACACCGGTCAAGGTTTGTTTAAGAATATTCAAAGAGTTGATTTTATCCTGCATCTAAATTCACATCAATAATAGATGGACATTCACCAGAGAACGAGAGGCAAAAAATAGGTAAATAAATAACAGGAAAGATGATAAAATGATGGACTTGGAAAAGGTTGTTGTTGGCGAAAAATGTTGTGGCAATCAATTATAGCTGAAAATGGAGTTGATTTTTATCAACTCGAGATGATGTTTGGTTGATGTTGCTCAGGGTAAATATGATTGTTGAATTGGACAATTAAGATGGGAAAGAATAATTGATGAAATGATTATCATTCCTTAAACGATGATATGGATGACTCGGGATGAATGTGAATCCAAGGTAATCCATGGGAATGATCAGAAACAATATACAACAAGATGGAGAGTAAAGTTATTTTGATGTTAACAGAGTAAATGTGAGGTGAAAAAGGATTGATATATTTATATATATTATCGTTTTTATTTCTCTTTTCATCTTCTTCTTCATTCAATCTCTTATAATAATCACTTTCTCTTTTCTCTATCTTATCATCTTCTCTTTAGTTTTACTCATCTATCAGTTTCTCTGCTCATTTTTTTCTGGGTGAACAGAAAAAAAACTCAACATTCTGTCTTTTCACTTTTTCTCTCAATCTTCCTTTACTTCAATTGATCATGTTTAAAAAAGGTTATAACAAATAAAAAAAAGAAGAAGAGAAACTTTTCAATGTTCTCATTGTTCTTTGGCTGTGTCAAGATGAAAGAGATGATGGAGACTAAAGGAAGACTAAATGTGTGTGAGAGATGCGAAAAAAGATGAGCAAAATGATGAGAAAGATGAAGGAGAGAGAAGTAACATTCTTACAAACAAGTATACAGAGATTTCTATATATATATTTGACATCTCGCTAAACTCAATATCAACATTAAACTTTACTCGTTTTCACTCCCAGACTCACTTGTAACTTTAATTCTCCTTTCTTTTTTTCCTTTATTTCTCACTCACTCAGTATTATCTAAGCATTTCAAGGGAGATGTGAAGATAGAGAAAGAAGGAAAGAAAGAGAAATGAGAAAGACAGAATTATATGAGTTTATCTAAAAGAGTCTGCCCTCTGCTGTTGAAACTGTTACTGTGCCCAATATTATTGTTCACGGTTGCGTGATTAGTAAAGTGATTCAACTTTCATCAACAATCAAACTGAAAAGGTGAGATTATCTTTCTTTTCTTTCTCACTTTCTCTATTCTCTATTTTCACCTCATCTTAGGAATACTCATATTAATTGATTCAATCTTGCAATTGGAATCAATCTTTCCACAGAAACAAAACTATTATTCCAAATCACAATTCTCATTCAATTAATGGAGGTTATTTATGAAAAATAAATATACATTTTGTTTCTCTCTCTTTGGTTAAGTTGTAAAGGTTAAAAAGGTTCACTTTTCAACTCAACTTTTCAAGATAATACAAAATGACGATCTATTTTCAGAAATGATCTCTAAATTGAATAACAATTTTTCACTCCCAGTCCTCTTTGATTGACATATGCTTAATCTTTTTTATATTGAATATTGGATATCCACTTTGGCTTGATTCCTTGTTCACTGCCTGTTGTTGCATAGTTTAACCAACTTAAGATCTGGTCCATTTTGCCTTCAATTTATGCATCTTTCAAGGGTTAGCTTTTTTCCTCTTTCCTCTCCTCTTCATATAAATATATATTCTTGAATTTTCTCTCCCTGTATCCTTGGCTTCTGTTGAATGTTATTCCTTTGACTGATGATGATTAAATTATCTTTCCATTGCTGTATCTGTTTATCTTATCACACTTCATTGTATAAGCCATCCTACGATGTGTACATTTATATGATCAACATTAATAGCTGTTAGTGTAATATGGAAAAAGGATGTACACATTAACATCACTTTGTTTAACAGTTTTTTGTGTAAGAATCATTTCAGCATTGAAGCTGCTGTTTCTCCGATTTCCAAAAATCATCCAAAGGTTACTCCGCGATTTGATAATATCCTTTATCCTGTAATGCCAAATATTGATTTATGAATGAAATGTACTTTGAATAAAATAAATAGAACAAAAAACATTATGTTTATACCTTTTTTTTTCAAGTGAAATGCTGTTTTTTTGTGCTTCCCTCCATTTCATGTGTAAAGTTAAATTTAATAGAATTGTATAAGTGATTCAATTTTGACTTGATTTCTCATAATTTTTAAATTATTCAGTTCCAACATTTGCTTTGCCAACAAAATTCAATGGTAGTTAACGGTTTCTTTTTTTCTCCTTTTGATTCTGTGTCAAAGAAATGAAATAAAATATTATTACTCGATGTTTGAATAAAATTGATTTCAACTGATGAAACTTTAACTTCTTTTTTTTGCATCTCAACTTGCATTAATATTTACATCAACAATTTACATTTTCAAAATTGATTCAATCATGAAATAAAGTGTTGATGTTGTGATTAAGATTCAATCAGAGATGAATTAAGGTTAGAAAGAAAATTTATACCAATTAACTGAATGTTCCAGGTTGATCCTCATTTTTTGTGTTGTTATTCAATTGTTGATTTCCTAGGGTTCCAAGTTGCAGATAATTTATTTTGTTCAATGTGACGAAAAAATTGACAATAATGACAATTGTTTATTCATGTTTTCACTTACATCTTAAGTGTTCCTTATTATTTTCCTCACCAATTCCAATCTGAATTGAAAAAAAAGATATAACATTCAACATGGGAAAAGAGAGAAACCATCATCATCATCATCTTTTCTGTCTTTCTTTTTTTTCCTCCTCTTGTTATCATCAATACTTTACCTACTTCAGACAAAACTCATTTCAGTTGAGATACCATCAAGATCATTCATTCATTCAATCTCGATTGACGTGGTTACTTTAGGGAATTGAAAGGACCATGAGCCAGGAAGAAATAGAAGATGAAGAAAGCAAAAAAGAAAGGAGAAGAAGATGAAAAAAAAGGTAAAGACAGATTTGTTCAGAACAAATAGGCTAAGAATCACGTTATACAAGTAAAGAGATTTTTTCATCTTCTTCTTCTCCTTTTATTTCTATCCTCCTGGTTGTATCTTTATTCTGAATGTTACTTGATTTTTTGTATTATTTTCCTGCTTGCCAGCAACTTTCAAATCCTAGTTGAAATCAGTAAGAGTGAGTCGGTTCAAGTTGAACTTTGGTAGAGATGAATGATGACAAAGAACTGGTGAGAATCTGGAATAAAAAGAGAAGAAAAAAAATAGTAAGTCTAATTTACCTGGATTGACATGGTTTTGTAACAAGGTAAATATCAAGTAAAGAGGAGGAAAAGAATAGATTTATTTTCCTAGTTTTTGCAACACAAGCAAATCAAATAAACAATTGTCAAGTATAAAAGAGTAAAAGTACAGTCAATGTAATGTTGATAAACGACTAAATTTAACTAACATTTCCTTCTCTTCACTCGATATTGTTTGTAATTAGAATCATTTTTGTTATTTTCATGTCTATCAAGATAATCTGAAATTGAAAACAGTTATATCAACTTTAGTTATCATCACATATAAATGTCGTGTCTGATCATGAAATACTCACATTAGTTTATTTTTGTCTTTATCGTATTTTGTCTCGCTCAATATTCATAGACATTGATCTGTTGAGAGGAAGAAAAAAAAAGTCAAAGTTAAAGTGATTAGCTTAGAGAAATTAGATTCTGGAAAGGATTGTGGGAATCATTTTGAAGACTTACCAAAATAATATTGATGATCATGTGAAGAGGAAAAGTTGTTTTCACCGTTCATCAGTTATCTTCAGGATTGTTTACTGATTCAATATGGATAAAGTTTCAATTTCAACTGATTTTACTCAAACACAATCATCAACATCGTTACTTTCAAGTCAAATTGTGTGAACAAGTGATTCCATTGTAAGATGATATTGCCATTCAGCATATTAATATTTGATTTCTCTCTGTATGTTTCTCAATAGATTCAAGGAAAACAAATTTCAATTCTGTATCATGGCTCGTGTAAAGAAAGGTGTTAAAAATGGATTCTATAGGAAGAAATGCTGTTCAATTGATAATGATGAAAAAATGACAGGTTGAGAATGATGAAATAGAAATTTGATGTTTCGTTTAAATAGATTTTTTGGTTAACATATTATGATGATTATAATGTGATGATAATAATGATGCTGATGATTATAATGAATATGAGCAAGAAGAAAATGGAAAAAGATAATAAATAATAACAAAGATGTTGAATAGTCAAGATGTTTGAGTGAGGTTTTTAGCTAACAAAGAGATCAGAGTTAAACGATACAACAAAGGAAGGTAAAAAAATTGTCAAGATGAAATTATCGACTAAATAATGGTGAAATTATTATAACAGAGTCTGAAACACTTGAGGTTGTTGGAGAGGAAAAATGTTTTTTTCATGAACATCTTGGGTTCTCTCCTCAATAGTCAAAGAAACTCAGTTAACCAAGAAAATCAGGTAATCTGAATATTTGTTTGTCTACAATGTATATATCTATATGAATTTGTAGCATTCAATTTGTTATTAATCATGAGTGAATAAAAGGCTAAGCTGCATGTGTTTTGTACATTATCTAGGTTGAAGTGAAAAGTAATTGTAATGTTATTAGTAATTTGGTGCATGTTGAATGGGTGAAGAATGGTTAAAGAGTAATGGGAAAGAGAGAGAAAACAAATAACTCAATTATGTATTTATAGCTAAATGGTTAGCAGATTTGATATTTTGATCAACCGTTTCACTCATCTATTTCATCAATAAACGTCATCATTGGTTATCGTGTTTGCAAGGTGAATAAAGAAATCGATTAAGATGGATTCTGTTCAACAGCTAAATCTGGTTCAGCATAATAATAAATAATATCCAATCTATTAAGCTCAAAGTGACCTCTATGGTTTGATCGTAGGTTACAATTGAATGGATAAAATTATACAATAGCTGAACAGAGAGAGAAAGAAAGAGAGTGAGAAGAAATGCGATCGATATTGAGGTATAATAAAGACTATTGAGAAACACAGAAGAGAAAATCAAAATGAGGAGGAAAAAAAATAAGATAACAATGTAGAGATGTTAGTTGATGAAGATGATGATGATGTTACAACTCAGTAAAGCATCCAAGTTGGAATCTTGTTCCTAATTAGCTTAACTCCTTGGAGACATTTTCGCCACATCCAAATAGATATGCAATCTCTTTAGTTTTTTCATCCTTTTATTTCATCTTGTTTTGTTTTTATCTGCTTTCTTATCCAACTTCTGAAAGGAATGGGAGAAAGAAAAAGATAAGTTTACTAAATAGGTAAGAAAAGAAAGTCGATAATGAAGATGACGATCATGGTGATGCAAAAAAAAGAGGGAAAAGGTGACCAGAATAGTAACAGAAAAGGTAAGATGTGAAATGAATGAGTTGAAACCTATCAAATCAACTTCAATGAAAAAGGAGTAAGTTTACCCTGGAAATCACTTCTTTGGTACATATCTTTTTCCTTCTAATCATTTCTCCTTTTCATCTCAAGTATCACTTTTACTCCCAACGGTTACCAATGATTTAGATTGAGAAATATTGGCTCAGGAATAGCTTATTATTTCCATGATATTTATATAAAGGACGAGTTTCATGTTCTTTATTGCTGTTAACCAACCACGATTGCTCAGTTGTTCCTGGAATTGTTTTTGATGGAGGCTAAGTTTGAGGGAATATAAGGAGAGAAAGAGATGAAGATGTAAAAAGATTGAGTCACAAAATTGAAAGAGAATACAAGAAAATAAGATGATAATGATTTAACAAAGGTTAAGTATAGTTACATTGATCATTTTCTTTTCCTTCTTCTTCACTCCTTCTCTGGTTGATCTTTTCTTGTTTACCTTTTTCCTGTTGCTCTTCTATTTGTAATCTATTTTCTTTATACTCCTTTTAACTCTGCATCAGTTACATAAGTAAATATATTGTTATAAAAAATTTATAACACATCAATGTTGCTCATCACCACCAAACGAAACAAAAAGTCTCTCGAGAAATAAATTTCAAGACGTCCACATTATCACTTTGGCCATCATAATCTTGACCACTTCAATTTGAAGTTTTATGATAGAAGTCTCGAGTTTCATGTGTAATCTCATCCTTCATTCCAAGTAAAAGCGAGGTTTGATACTTTTCTGAACCACCATGAAACAGCAAAACAATCTAATGAGTCTTTGATAATCTTTTTCTCTCATTAACTGCAAGTTAAATGTGGTTATCAAGAGGACAAGATAATTCTGGTCACACACATTTCAAAATTTTACTCGTTTTTTTGAATCCCTCTGAAAGAAAGGTGATGAAAGAGTCTAGAAGAGGAAAAATCAAAGAAAATGAGTTTGATGAAAACAAAATTATCTTTACGCACATTGACAAGTCAATAAATCGAGATTGTCAAGTCGAGAATACCGCAAATTGTGAATATTTTTATCAATTTAAAAATTTTGTCTGGTCATAGTCATTAATAATGAATTTAAGGAGACGATTGTTCACAATTTTTGCTCATTTCCGAGTGTATTGACTATTCAATATGAGCAAAGATGTTTTTGTTTTCATCAAACTCATTTTCTTTTATTGTATACATTGTAAAATTTTAAACGATACTAATAAAGGGTGTTGCGTTTTATTCTTGCCAGCTATCTTATCTCAATGGAGATTTATAAGATTTCCATTGGACATTTTCATCTTTATCAGTTGTTTAATCTCCATTCGGATGAGATAACTGGCAAGAATAAAACGCAACACCCTTTACCTAGTAAATCTCTTGAGCAAAATAACACAAGGAAAGATGATGAACATGGTAAAATGAAGATAAAAAAATGAAAAAACGAAATGAAGAATCACATTGAAAAATTTAAGTAATAAACAAAGCAAAAAAAACTAGACACCGAAAGTTGTTTAAAGCTGTTTTCAAGACAAAATGAAATCCATTACTGACTCACAGTTTGGGTTTCATGAACACTTCTTAATAATCCTTCTGTTGACAACATAATTTAATGTTAACCATAACCATTAGAAAGCAACAATGATTAAAACAGTTGAAAAAAATAAGCTAACGGATAAAAGAAAAAGAATCAAACTTTCTTATCTTATCTTTTAATCATCAAATGGCGCGACTTTTCACATGTTTCTGTAAACATTTTCTGTCTATTTAAAATGAACTCTGAGTTCAACCGTTAAACCACAATCATTACCATTTTCAGTTAGATTAACTGATAAGAAACAAACTAT
This sequence comes from Tetranychus urticae, assembly GCF_000239435.1. The sequence goes on along the minus strand of NW_015449953.1, from coordinate 1,013,257 downwards.
GAATCTTTTTGTCTTTCATGAGAAACAAGGCCGAGAAAAAATAAACCGAAACAAGTGAAATAAATTGTGTCCCAATGGATCGATACAAGATTACACTTGAAATCTGCAAATGTACTCTTCTTTTGCCGCTTCTCGTTCCTCTTTTAATTTCTTCACCTTTTCGTTTTCTTCTTTACTTACTCCTTTGATTGTTCAAGGGTAATTGCATCTGTCAGGTAACATAAACGATGAGAAGACGATAATGAACAAAATTATGTTGCTCTTTTGCTTTCTATGAGTTAACCAACGTACTAATACTTTTACTAAATGGGATATTTCAATCATGGTCAAGTTGTTGGCTAACAACATTCGTCTTCTTTACCATCTTCAATAAGTTATTTATTATCGAGAAAGTATCAACATTTATGGAAATGGTATTAACTTGATTATTATTTCAAGTTAATCATCCATTAAAATGATCTCAAGTAATCTATCAAGTCACCAACAGATTGGGAAAATTGAAAAGATTGTTTGGATAAAACGACTGGAGTATTTGGTGGATTTTACGTGTAAATTTGTCATCATCAAGGAGTTATAAGCATTTCTCCAGGTAGTTGCCAGATCTATATAAGGTTTATCAATTTGGCTCAATCTCTTCAATGTTATTACTTCAACTTTTGCTGAGCTTACTGATGTCTTCTGAAGTTATTGAAACTTAAAGTGAAAAATTGGTTGATTTATTGTTTAATTGGTTTATTTTTATCACCATTTTCATCGTCACATGGAAAATTTGAATTGATAAAATGTTGGTTTTGTGTTACCAAGTTCATTCCCATTGACACTGTTGGAAATCACACATCAATAGACTAAATTTATAGTTACATTGTACATCTTTATTTTCATGTTCAACCAAACAATTTTACTTTTATTATTTTCGAGAAAGTAATATATTCTCAAAAGAGTAGAAAGTTATTAATTCATCTCCATCTTCATTCATGTAACCTTTCAGTTCAGAATCATTTCCGCTTTCTTTCTGTCTACTTTCTTTTTCACTCATCTTCAAAAGGAACATCTCTTCTTGACTTGCTTCAATACTCTTGACATAATCATCTGCTATACACAATATCAAACAAATATATATATAAATATACTTATTTAACGTTGTTCCAATGAAAAACTAAGTCAGTTACATGATGACAAAACTGAAAGAAGGGAAAAAAAGGAAAGCAAAAAAGGCGAATAAAAACTTCCAATCAACTTGGTTTCTTTTGTTTCACTTCTTGAGACTTTATATCCTTTGCTTTCTTTTCATCTGAACTCTTTTTCTTGCTCCTCTGATATCAACATCATCCTCTTTTTGTCTCAAAGATCATGCCAATATACCAATATATATAATGTGTATAAATGTGTGTGAACAAGAGCATAACAATCATCTTATATTTTGTTGAGTCTTTTTTTTCCTTCTCATCTTTGCTTTATTGTTGACCAAGTAGTCCTCCTTCACGTGACCATTAGAAAAGGAAGGAGACAAAAGTTGGATAAACATGATGATCGAAAGCATCTTTCCTTATATGTCCATTTAACTGTAAAGAAGAATAGATGAGATGAAGCCAAGTGGGAGGGAGAGAAAGGGGAGATTGGGAATAGAATATATATTGAATGAAGAAAGAGAAAGTATTAACGTGGTTTGGTCAGTGTTAAAGTGAAACATTGAATAAGGTAAAACATTTTAGACTTACTTGGTGGATGAAGGTGAAGATGACTTAGTTTGTCCACATTAGGATGCTGGTTATGTAGTTATATGATTTTGTAAGAAAGAGTCGACAGAATATAACATGAAGAAGATTTAGGTTGGAGACAAAACTCTGAATTAGAAGAAGAAAAAAAATCGAAGGAGAGAAAAAAAAAGTTGAAGAGGAGAAAAATATATATCAAGAAGTTAGTATTGATTCTGTAGGTAAAAAGTCAAGCAAATCTCATTTAAGTCTCCTGAGGACATGGGTGGTTAAACGAAGGTTTGGTTTCAGAAGGTTATCCTTCAAGAGTCATTGATATTAAAAGAGAAAGTTAGACAGAAGAAAAAGAGAGGAAATAGAAGATGCTGATGATGTCGATGATGATGATGAAGGTTTTTATCTTTTCTCGCCTTGTCCAAAGTTAGAAGTTGATCACATTCTGTTACACAGTAATAGCTTAATGTGAGAAACAAGGAGAAAGAGAGATTCAAGTTAGACAAAAAGAAAGAAATGGATAAGTAAAGAAATTGGAATAGGATGAGAATGAGAATGAGAATGAAGAAGAAGATGAAATTGATGAATTATCCATCGAAAAGAAAAAACATTTATCTTTGAAAATCGGATGATAATAGAAAAACAAAAATCAATAGAATGGACAGTTAACCAGTCTGAATCATTTCGAAATAAATAATTTTATTCGTAATAGCAATATAAATGGATGAAATATTGTTTTCAGGAATTTCTTGAATTGGGTGTGCATAGATTGGATTCATATAATTTTTTGAAAAGTTAACGATGAATGAATAATAATTTTGATACCAGAAGACAAATGATGATTAGAATTTTCGCATAGGATAAATTATTTTTGCAAATTTCGGCTGGCTTTCAACGAAGTCAATTGATTTACGATACCATAAGCCAATAAAATTAACAAATTAAATTTTAGGCATCTTTAGCGTCTGCAATTCCACCTTCCGTTATAGCAAATGTTGCTTCGCTTTCTGGTTGATCTGGGCTATCATATATTTTAGCAATCCTGGTTTCTCCTCTACCTTTTCTTAAAGATATTCGTGTTGTTGATGCATGAGCCAAAATATGACCACCAATTGGTTTCTTTGGATCAGCTTGAAAGGTCATTCCAGCACCTTTATTATAAAACATAGAAAAATAGTAGAAAAAAGCAAAAATAAGAATGGATTCAACATATTTCTTTGAGAAAAAATTTACTAATAATGAACAATTAACTTACCAGGATCTGCTGTCATTTGATTTGTAATAAAAACAGCTACGTTATATTCTTCACTCAATTTTTGTAAACGAGCCAGAAATTGAGCTAACTTTTGTTGACGATCTGCTAATTCTCCACGTCCACTATAGTCAACTCTGAATAAAGCCATGACTGAATCAACAACAATCAATTTAAAGGCACCTTTTGACTCGAACAAAATATCTGTTGCTTGCTCTAAAAATGGAAAGAAAGAAAATTGTTAATATGTTTTGCATTGTATTGTAACTGAATAAATTATTTTCCAAAATATAATATTACCTATTATTTCGTATTGATGTTCACTGGTATATGCTCTTACATAGAGAACATTGTCAAGAGCAGCTTTTTCATCCATTTCAAATCTTCCAGCAATTTGTCTGTAAATAAAATAAAATTAAATGAATACAACTTTGTATAAACTTTGCTATGGTAGATGTTCATTTACTTTAAACGTTCTGGCCGAAATGTATTCTCAGTGTCTACGAATATTGCTTTGCCTCCAGGAAATCCATTTTCACCTTGTAATTGGCAAGTAACTATAAAATAGAAAGCGATATAAAAGGAAAAGATATAATATAAGAGATAAAAATTTTGAATCGATTTAATAAATCCACAAGGAATCAAATGTAAAAAACAGCAAACGCCGTAGCTTATGTATCGCAAATATTATATGCTTAAACACTTGAACTTGTTAGAAATAAAAAATAAATAATGACTTATTCACTTACCACACAATGTATGACTTAACTGCGTTTTCCCACATCTGAACTCACCAAAGACTTCCGTGATTGACATACTTTCAATTCCACCTCCTAAGAGACGACTTTTGATGAAAATTGATTAATTAAAAAAAAGGTAGACAAAATAAAAAGAATAAATCATGTGCTAAATTGAAAGATAACTAATTGTTCTTTATTAAATTATACTTACTCCAAATCTGTAGAGCCAGTAGATACTTTGAATACAGCTTGTCTTTTCAAGCTTTGCTCAAAAGCCGTTTTGAACTTATTGGGTGAAGCCTTGGCCACAGCTTCTCGAATTTTGTCAACTTTAGCATCACTAAGTCCCTAAAACATAAGACAGTCAACACAATAAATAAATCAAATAGGTTGATTTTCATTCAATTTACAAACCTTTAATGCACATAATTTTTTCCTTGTACACATTTGGATTCCAGTTATTGTATAGATGCCAGCCGCTTTGAGCTTTCTTAGATCAGCTACATTCTAATTAGACAAGTAAGAGAGGGTTGATTTATATTAAAACTTAATTGTTAAAAATTGTACTTACCACTCCATAATCAGCTAATTTGTCCACATCTCCACTAATTTCTTCGGCAAATCTGGATTGTGAATCAGTATCAGTGTCAACATCGTCAGCAAAACTTTCAGCTTGTGAAGCTGAAGCTGCTTTCTTTGCTCGAGACATTTCTAAAAATGTTGTATCACCAACAAGTAATTATTAAACAAATCAAAATTAAAATTTTTGAAACAATAGATAATTAGATAAAGTAGAATAATTGAAAATAACAAATAACAAATAGAGTAGAAAGAGCGATGATCCAGAGTTTATACAGTTTTGCTTAACATAGACAGTGTTTTGTTTTGAAAGAAACAAATTGTGCAATAAAATGGCGTTCAATTTTTATTCTACAAAAAGAATATTTTGTGTCAAAGTTGTTCTTTTGTCTACATCTTTAACGTGAGAGTTGTGTCAGTATTCTTATCGAGAGCTTCTTTCTGCTACAATATTATTTAACTTATTTATTATTAATTAACTTTGCCTAATTAATTATTTATTGTTTCAAAAATTTTAATTTTGATTTGTTTAATAATTACTTGTTGGTGATAAAGCATTTTTAGAAAATGTCTCGAGCAAAGAAAGCAGCTTCAGCTTCACAAGCTGAAAGTTTTGCTGAAGATGTTGACACTGATACTGAATCTCAATCCAGATTTGACGAAGAAATCAGTGGTGATGTGGACAAATTAGCTGATTATGGAGTGGTAAGTACAATTTTTAAAATTTAATTTTACAATATAAATCAACCCACTCTTACTTGTCCAATTAGAATGTAGCTGATCTAAAAAAACTCAAAGCGGCTGGTATCTATACAATAACTGGAATCCAAATGTGTACCAGGAAAAAATTATGTGCATTAAAGGTTTGTAGATTGGAAGAAAATTTACCTATTTGATTTATTTATTGTGTTTACTGTCCTGCGTTTTAGGGACTAAGTGATGCTAAAGTTGATAAAATTCGTGAAGCTGTGGCCAAGGCTTCACCCAATAAGTTCAAAACGGCTTTCGAGCAAAGCTTGAAAAGACAAGCTGTTTTTAAAGTATCTACTGGCTCTACAGATTTGGAGTAAGTATAATTTAATAAAGGACAATTAGTTATCTTCCAATTCAACACATGATTTATTCTTTTTATTTTGTCTACCTTTTTTTAATTAATCAATTTTCATCAAAAGTCGTCTCTTAGGAGGTGGAATTGAAAGTATGTCAATCACGGAAGTCTTTGGTGAGTTCAGATGTGGGAAAACGCAGTTAAGTCATACATTGTGTGGTAAGTGAATAAGTCATTATTTATTTTTATTTTCTAACAAGTTTAAGTGTATAAGCATATAATATTTTCGATACACAAGCCACGGCGTTTGCTATTTTTTACATTTGATTCCTTGTGGATTTATTCAATCGATTCAAAATTTTTATCTCTTATATCTATTCCTTTTATATCGCTTTCTATCTTATACTTGCTATAGTTACTTGCCAATTACAAGGTGAAAATGGATTTCCTGGAGGCAAAGCAATATTCGTAGACACTGAGAATACATTTCGGCCAGAACGTTTAAAGTAAATGAACATCTATCATATTAAAGTTTATCCAAAATTGTATTCATTTTATTTTATTCTATTTACAGACAAATTGCTGGAAGATTTGAAATGGATGAAAAAACTGCTCTTGACAATGTACTCTATGTACGAGCATATACCAGTGAACATCAATACGAGATAATAGGTAATATTATATTTTGGAACATAATTTATTCAGTTACAATACATATTAACATTTTTCTTTCTTTCCATTTTAGAGCAAGCAACAGATATTTTATTTGAGTCAAAAGGTGCCTTCAAATTGATTGTTGTTGATTCAGTTATGGCTTTATTCAGAGTTGACTACAGTGGACGTGGAGAATTAGCAGATCGTCAACAAAAGTTAGCTCAATTTCTGGCTCGTTTACAAAAATTGAGTGAAGAATATAACGTAGCTGTTTTTATTACAAATCAAATGACAGCAGATCCTGGTAAGTTAATTGTTCATTATTAGTAAATTTTTTCTCAAAGAAATATGTTGAATCCATTCTTATTTTTGCTTTTTTCTACTATTTTTCTATGTTGTATAATAAAGGTGCTGGAATGACCTTTCAAGCTGATCCAAAGAAACCAATTGGTGGTCATATTTTAGCCCATGCATCAACAACACGAATATCTTTAAGAAAAGGTAGAGGAGAAAACAGGATTGCTAAAATATATGATAGCCCAGACCAACCAGAAAGTGAAGCAACATTTGCTATAACGGAAGGTGGAATCGCAGACGCTAAAGATGCCTAAAATTTAATTTGTTAATTATATGACCAATGGTATCGTTAAATCAATTGAATTTGTCTTAAGCCAGTTGGAATCGGAAAAATAATTTATAGAAAGGATTATTAATTCAAATTTACAAAATTCTAATCAACATTTTTCTTCTGATATCAAAATTATTGTACATTTATCATTAACTTACATAACATAAATAAACTCACCATGTAAAGTTACAAACGGTAGAACAATTCAAAGTGTAAATAATTGCAGTGAAATGTAACTTGAGTTAATTATTATTTCAACCTTAGAAAAATTAATGTGCAGATTGTAACAATCAAAACCATTTTGTTTGAAGTATAAATAAAAAACAACAATAAAAGGGATAATGATAAATCGCATTAATTGTTACAATCGACAGTGAATATGCATATCAATAAGGAAATGTGAAAACGGGGAAAATAATTAAGCTGTTTTTTTGTACAAGTAAAGTGAAACCATCAAATGGCTAGAAAAAGTTCATCATTAGAAGAAGTCGAACATGAAGTTCTCATGGTTGGAACAAATTACAGAGTTGGCAAGAAATTAGGAGCTGGCAATTTCGGTGAATTACGTGTGGGTAAAAATTTATTAACTGGTGAACCAGTGGCAATCAAATTTGAATTAATGAAATGTAAAGTGCCAACACTTCCATTGGAATATCGTTTTTATCGGATGATTGGAGTCGGTGAAGGAATTCCAAGGATACATTATTTTGGTCCATGTGGACAGTTCATAGCATTAGTAATGGACCTTCTCGGACCAAACTTAGAAGAAATGTTTAATTTATGTGATCGAAAGTTATCAATCAAAACAACCATCCAATGTGCTCTACAAATGATATCACGGATCGAGCATATTCATAGTCGTAAACTCATCTATAGAGATATTAAACCAGAAAATTTTCTCCTTGGTCGACCTAAATCATCTAAGGCAGATACAATACATTTAGTTGATTTTGGACTAAGCAAAGAATATATTGATCAAGAAACAGGTAAACACATACCTTTCCGAGCGGGGAAACCACTGACTGGAACAGCTCGATATATGTCAATAAACACGCATATGGGCAAAGAGCAAAGTCGTCGAGATGATTTAGAAGCTTTAGGTTACATTTTTATTCTTTTCCTCAAGTCAAAACTTCCTTGGCAAGGTTTAGTTGTTGATGACGTCAGAGAAAGGTATCGAAAAATCGGAGAGATAAAGAGATTGGTGGCAATAGAACTCCTTTGTGACGGATTTCCAGAGGAATTCGCAACTTATTTAAGATATGTTAGACGACTCGATTTCGCCGAGGATCCAGATTATAGCTATCTCAAAAAGCTCTTCAGTGATCTTTTTAACCGCATGTTTGTCGAAGATGGTAAGTTAATAAAATCAGTTCTAGATTCAAATTTCTTTTCTTACGTAAACCTAAAATTGAAAAAAATAGAAAAAAAGTTTTAAATATCATCAAATATGCGTCATTTGCTTATCTTTGCATAAAAAGCATTATCAAGTTGAATATAACTTTCAGCAGGTATTACGTCAGCTGGTATACTATTGAATATCTAAACTAATTAACTAAACTCTAATCATATACATTTAAAGGTGAAAGTTTCAATAATGTTAGCTAGAGTTACAGTGTTTAACAAATTTGTACACAGATAATATTGAAACAGCTTAAACTTACCTTGAAAAAGGTTATCATGGAAATGGTATTTATACATTTTTTGGTCTTTTGTTGTTTCTCTTCAGGTGTTTACGATTGGCATAAAAGAATATCAGAGAAGGAAAGATTGGAGGATAGAAAGTTTTCGCAACCAGGGATAATTTAATGACAATCAAATTGGATCAACACCGAATTCAGTTTACAAGATTCATTAGCAAACCTAAAAATTGACTCATTTTGCTAACTCGTTCTTCTCCTCAAGATCGCAATATGGAGACCACCCCTCACAATGTGGCGGAATATTTGCTTTACATTTGTATTTGGCTTTTTTTAATTGTTGGTTTATTTGAAATCTTAATTCAAATAGATTATCTCAAATTATCTGGCCCTTATTTAAACATTTAATTGTTATTTGTGTTCCTTGTTTGCTTTTTTAGATAGCTAATGTAATCATAATCTCTCTTTTCATATATTTATGTCCATCTTTTTTCATAACATGTTCATTTAATTTTCTCCTAGACTTTTCCAAAAATTAAACAAAGCTCATGAACTGAAATTCGTGTTGCACTACTTTTCTACTTTTTTGACTTCGAATTGATCTTGATTTTAAAGTTTTGCTATCATATTGAACGTGTTTTAACATTATTTCTTCGAGGCTCAAACAGACGAAGCCTCAACGCGATATCATATGTTTGTACGTGTTTGTATTCATCCTTGCTGCCTCAACCTAAACAATATACCATGACAGCCTCAGATAATGACGAAATCTCGGAAAATCCTGATAAAAAATATCGTGGAAATGTTCCAGTTATCGACAGTATCGATCAAATGACCCCAGTCGAAAGGAAACTCACCAAATTGTTCAAATGCAGCTTCTATCGTAATCGATGTTTTTTCACTTCTGATGATCCTGCAAGTTTCATGAGGCATCTTGAGGCAAGACACAAAGGAGAGAATGCTTACTGCATTTACTGCTATTACTATTCTGGTGAAAACAAATCCTATGAACGAACAGAAGGACTTATTGATCACATTTTGACACATCATGGGTTCAGAAATTTTCAGTGTAACTCTTGTGTTTACCGAGGGACCAGCATTCCTCATGTTCTTCTCCATCAAGCAAATATTCATGGCAATAAATATCAAACCACTCTATCAGGGGAAGGTTCGATTGGATTATGTAAAGTGCTTGTTTGTAAGCAAATTGTAAATGGTCCACTGCCAAGTGAAACGGTCCATTGGTCTAATTGTCGAGTTGATAGAGTTATTGCATCACCCAAGGAATCTCCAAAGTATCAATGTCTTTATTGTGATTTTGTTTCTCTTGTCCCTCACGTTGTTTTTTTTCATATTTGTAAAGTTCACCCCGACTTCAGTTTATGTTTGTTTGATAAATATGTTGATCCTTTACCAGAGATAGAAGAAGCCGACGAAAAGAATGCTGAAGGTTTGTTTATCGCTTTAACTTTTTTCTGTTTTCAATCTCAACTAATTTTCTTTCCTTTATTGTTATTGTTATAGAAGCTTTGGATGATGAAGATCTCGAATTAGATGCTATCGTCAATGAACTCCATGGCATCGGTACCAAAGATGATGACGATGTCGATATGACTCCTGTTGATGAACCTGTTGCAGAAATTTTTTCTGATGACGAAAATGAAAATCAAAACCGACAAGATACTGGGAAAGAGGAGACTACAAGGGAAAGATTGTTCGCTGTAAAAGGACTCAGAATAGCAAAGAAACAATCTGATTCAAGTAAAGCGCGAAAATCGACATCAAAACCCTCTGTTCGCTTTCAAGAGCCTGAATTTGACAAAGATGATGATGATGATGATGGAGAGGAGGAATTGAGTTTCGCAAGAAGAATTAGAGGATTCAGACCTGAGCAGAGTGCAGCATTATTTACACCGGTGGCTTTAACTGGAAGCAAGCATTCCGCTCGAAATATGTTTAAATGTACAATATGTGCTGATGGAGCTCAACTTAGCAGAGTTTCAATAGAATCTCATCTAAAGCACAAGCATGGTACTACAAGTTCATTCAAATGCTCTGAATGTGACTTTCTTGGCAGCTCAAAAGCTATTGATAGTCATTTCAGAGCCATTCATAGCTCTATTGAATCCACAGTTAGGTATATAAAATTTATTGTAGCCCTTGATGAAAAAGAAGAAGCAAGTAAAACGATAATGGGTCAACCTGTGAGGCCTGGTACCAACCCAGTACCCAAAAGTAGCAAGAAACCATCTGAAAAAGATCCTAAAAATTTATCGAGTAGAATCAAAAAATCTGTCTTTGTCGGACCGGCAAATTGGAAAGCGGGAAAAAGGCAAAAAAGAAAAGAGCCTGGTGATGCCGAACAAGACAGTGGGTCTGATGCGGAAACTATTTGTGGAGATCCTTACATAGAAGAAATGACAATTGACGAACAGGAACAGGAACAGGAACAAGAACAAGAGCAAGAACCAGATAATCGTACGAATAGACGTATACATAGAGCTAAAAGAAAAGCCAGAGACAGCGAAGTGACAACGTCTCCAAATAGACCAGGCGAAGAGCTCTTTGAACCAAAGTCATCCCAAGAAAGAGGATCTGAACTCTTCTTTTGTCTGTTTTGCAATACATTTTCATCTACTAACTTTGATGAAGCTCAAACACATATGAAGCTACATCTTGGATTGGATAAAATTACCTGTCCGAAATGTCTTACTTTTGAATGTGCCAATATAAGAGACTTGAAATTACATTGCGAAAATGAGCATCCATTTGATAGTGTGGAACTTGATGATAATAACAAACATATCAATTACATCACTGAATTTCTCAATGAGCAGTTTATTCGTCGTTTTAAAAGTGACCAGATGTCAGCAGAGCAGGCATCTCGATATGCACGAATTATTTGTCCAATTTGTGAAAGAGCAAATCAATTGACTGGTACCGCTAACTATCATCACATCAGTTGGAAAGCATTTAAGAGGCATTTTTGGAAACACGCTAATGCCACTTATATTAATTGTAAAATCTGTAAAGCTCTTGTCCCCAGAATCATAAAACGTAATCATCTCGAAATGGGTCATTATGATGAAATTTCTGAAGATATTTCCGATCTTAAAGGTTTGTAATCTACATGCGTGTTTAAATTACAAGATTTTAATCTTTTTTTTTCTTCCACAGATTTGAGTAGGTATTATGATGAACCTTTATCTATACGAGCTCTCAACTGTCTAAAGAGTTACAAACTCAAGTGCAAAGCATTTTACGAAAGCCGCATAAAAGAGGAATTTGAAATTGAAGAATGCAGAGTTGTTCTGGGAACAGAATTGAAACAGGCAATGAGCGCTACCGTTAAACAAGAACCTTGTGATACATGGTGAAACATTAAACCATATTTATTTGTTTCTCTAATCAACATAATTAACAACAATTCTACGAGATATCTTTGGCTTCAATTAATTATGCTTATCTCAGTGTCTTTAAACTTTCACCTCATTGCGAGATTGTATTGGTCAAAGACAAACAAATGGAAAATTTCGTATTTGCTCGTTATGCTGCATCAAACGTTCACCGCCATTCTTCATTCCAATCAGAAATCCATCAATCTTTTGAACTCAGTCTTTAAGTTTTGGAAAAAAAATTCGCACTGGGATGCAAAAATTCGTTAAAGCTGGTCGTTAATATAATAATCAACTCGTAATAAACCAAGCTCGTTTCATTCTTCTAGTTCAAATTTCGACGACGTTGTTGATAAGGACGTATCAGAATCGTAGTCAGTGGATGATTTATATTGGTTTTCACTGCTATAAACGGAATCGCCAGATGTCAAGTGATCATCATCGCCCTATTAGCACACAGAAAACAGTTTACAATTAACAAAAACTTCATGATAGTCTAACCAATATTCTGATAATCTAATACTTCAATATTGTGCCATCTATTTGCCTTAAACAAACTTACATTCTTGTCCAATTTCGTGTTTATTTCATCTTCGCTGTGGTAAATTTCCTCTGTTTCTTTATATCCAGTCAAATTTGAGATCTAAAGGAAAAATTTCATTATAACATTCAGATTTAACCATGACGCAAGACAGCAATTTCATATCTTACCTCGCTCATTAAAAGTCCTTTGGCCTCAAGCATCTGACTAAGGGAACCAATTTGTTTTAATATACGCTCCATTGCATCTTCTGTTACTTGTAAACGTTTTTTAAGCTCACATATTTGTTCATCTTCTGTATAATTGAAAGTAAAACCATAAGTATGAGCATAAAATGCTAATACAATATAAATTTTGTACAATAACATATTACTCATTAATGATACTCACTTTTCAAGTCTATCGATTCTTCTTTTCAAGTTAAGTGTCAAAAAGAACAAATTTGTTGATCAGTAAATTACAATTGAACATTAACAGGAAAGATTTTCAAGTTTACTTACCTTGTACAGTGTTTTTGGCTGCGCTTTGTTTATCGTTTCGTACTCGCTTTTTTAGTCTCTGACTATTTACTTTTCGTTTGATATTATCACCATGTTCATCATATTCCTCACTGAAAACAAATTTCCTGTAATCAGGATCCATCTGGAAGTCCTTAACAATTGGTTTATCGTTTTCAATCGAGTCTTCGTCAATCTCATCTGGATCATCAAACCTATCATCGAATCTATCATCATCTTTGCTCATGAACTATTCAAATCAATAAAAAACAATAAAATTGTTGATAAAATGCAACCGTGAAATGATTTCAATCAAATTGATCTCACCTTTAAGATAGTATACAGGAAGACCACAAATAACCCGATGGTGTAAAAAGGCATTAATAAATTGAAAATTCCTCCAGATTCTTTCGACTTCATTTGGCCAATTGTTGATCTCGATGAAGCTCCAATGAAAGGCTGTAAAAATAGCAGTTAAAGTGAATATCATGAATAGAAAAATTGATTCAGATTCCACAAATAAAGCAATCAAAATCATGATTATAAAAAATAACAAAAACATTGGTTTCTTCCTTATTTTTATTTCTTATTACCTGATTAACTGAACCTTGTTTTTGGTATCTCATATCTCTCATAACATGTTGGCGGACTCTTGGATGAACCATTGCTATATTGTAATAGTAAATGAAACAATTAAAGATTGGATAAAGGTTTTAAATTGCAATTGATATTACCTAAATTATCAGCAGAGCGAGGCTTTGGTGAACGAAGAGCAACTTCAATCATTGGGTAGAATATTTTTGGCCATAGAATGGCAAAACAAGCAACAATAACACCGAGTATAATAACACTTTTACCTGTACTCAATTCATAGGGAGCTTTACCAGATCGACCTTTAGGTTTAGTCCACCAACCTGATTTAACAGCCATTTTATATTATAAAACAAACAAATCAAATCAGGCTGAGGTTTCTCTGAATTTCAAAAAATTGAATTTTAAGAATTGGATGAGCACAAAACAATTGATACTAAAGCAATAGATGATCATCTCACTCTAATCTTAACCTATCAAAAAATCGATTTCAGCTCATTGCGATTGCTCTTGGAAGCTTTTCTTGGTTTCAACAATCAACTTTTATTGTAATCAACTTTCTGCAATTTACTTCTTCCATACTCATTGAATAATTGTAGACGTTGATCAACTAATTAGTAAAATTACCTTTGAGCTTGATAGATAATACTATGATCGTAATTTGAATCAACCTAGTCAATATCCTGCCAAACGATAGTGTAACAAGAGTAATGTTTTTAACTTGTATCCCAATCTAGCGATGATTGAAATTTTACTCAAATTGGGTCGATGTTGATACAGAAAAAATATAATTTTGTTTTTGTCTTTCAAATATTATAAGTAATTCAATTGATTGATAGTTTTAGATGAAATGTAAAGCAATTTGTTACAGTTAGTGAGTTGAATCAATCTGAAAATATGTTGAAAAAGAGGGATAAAATTGAATTATAACAAAGTAAATGTAGTTGATGATATAAGATGATCATAATAATGATCGTGATAATAATAAGGAGTTTTATGAGATGTTTTCCAAGAAAAGGAACATTTTTTCAGTCTTAAATCTTTTCGAGAGGAACTTTTCAGATGAGAATGTTTGAAATGAGCAAAAGTTTCAGCCTGTGAGGTAGTTTGAGAATCGGAATGAATCAATAAACTGAGGAGGGTTCATACAGAATAGACCCTTTCCCTTGATCCATTAATGGGCTAAGAAAGCGAGTTGAAGAGAGAGAAAGAGAAAGGAAGACAAAAAGTGAGGACAAGATGAAGGAAAGAAAACAAGGAAAGCAAGAAAGATTTGTGAGAAGAGGGCGAAATGACAGAAATGAAAACACAAGAGGGAGCAAATATATAAAGGGTAATAGTGGGCCAAAGGGGCAAATTTGGGGAAACCCAATTCCTGGAAAAATATCTCAATGAGAAGTGGTTCTTTATAGAGAATCCTTTTTTTGTCCTTTCCTTTACATCTTCACAGTAACTCTGCTTTGCTTGAAAACACACTTAGAGACAAAGTTCAAAATAAAACATCTACAATCTTTTTTTTTCAGGTAAAAACTCATCATCATCTTTTTCTCCCTTTCCCTTTCTCTTTCCCTTTCTATCTTTTCAAGTTACTCACTCTCGTACACACTCTCACTCTGATGTGTTTACATCGTTTCATTATAATCAACATCAATTCACATTTGACTGTTTAACTGGTAACCAGGCCTTTCATATCTTTTTATTTTGCTCTTGAATTGTTTTTTCCCTTTCTACTGCCAAAAAATTTCATTATCGCCAACGTTTTTCTTCCAATCCTTATATTCCATATTCAGGTAAACTTTTTTAACCATTTATTCACCACCGTGTTTCCATTATTGTGATCAATTCTGCTGTTGACATTTTGTTGATTCTTAAACACCACAATTATTGAAGTTCGTTTTTTGCTTTCATTAGTTGCTTGTTGATTGGGTCCAAGAAAGATCCTTTAGAGTGTTGATAACAAATAATCCTATGTTATTTCTGACTGACATTGTGAGATATTGTTAATTTGGAGAGTAAAAACAAGCTAATACAACAGTGAAACAAAAATGGACAACGAAACACTTCGTAAAGATGAAATTGAAGCATTGTCAGCTATTTATGGAGATGATCTCGTTTTGGAAGAAGAAGAAAGCCATGGATTCGCTGTTACGCTAACACATCCCGAGGAAAGTGAAAAATCAATCAAACTTGATATTCGCTTTTCCCTTGATTATCCTTTATATGGTCCACCATATTATACACTAAGTGCTCCATGGATGTCTCGTAACCTCAAGACCAGTTTAACTAACGAACTCAACTCAATTTATCTGGATAATCAGGGTGAATCCATATTGTATATGTGGATAGAGAAAGCTCGTGAGTATCTAGAAAAGAAAGAAACCGGTGAATCAGTTTCAAGTAACAATGAAACCGGCAACACATCTACTCCTGAGGACAATGGTAATTTGGATGAACAATTAACTGCATTGAATAATAAACAACTGTCGTCATCAGGTTAGTAATTGATTTTTTCGACATTTCTCCATTTTACACTCTGTATTTTTAAGCAGCTTTTTTATGCAGCTTATTTTGAGGGACCAATTGTTAATTAAGTATTTGCATTCATAAATGTCCTGAGAGGTTGTAACTTGAACGGATTGAATATTTATGAGCTCCATTGCGTTAAATCTGTCGATTAGCTAACCGGTTACTTAGTTTAAGGATTTTAGATGATGAATAATATCAATTGATTGAATTTTGTCAAAGTTCATTTCTTAATATGGAAATGTTAAAAGCATGTTGTTACTTCAAGTTAACTTGCTAACTAGTTGCTGGAATTGTTTTGATGAATAACCAACTGAAAACAGTGAACAGGAATCATGCGATTAAAAATTAATTGACCACAAATTACTTTGCTGGATTGTTATTGTAGTCCTTGCTCATGTGAATCTCATCAATTTGTTGATACAGATTAACCTTGAGTTTACAGGTGAACCCTCATTTTTGAATCTCTAAGTTATAATTAAAGTACAAAAACAGGATAACTGTGTGAAAGATTGTCATGAAGAGATGCATTCATCGAGACTAGGCTACTAGGGAAGAGGAGCAAAGGGAAAAGTTAAGGTTGATGATGAGGAAGATGAAGATGAAGTGTTTAAATAATAGTTTTGAATTAAATGAAAACAAATTTAACCTTGAAATCTTCGCTTTAGTCACCTAAAAATAGTTGTAATGCAACTCAGCTCATTCAACCAAATTGTCTTCTATGGTTAACTTTGCAGACTTTAATTCTTGTTTCTCCTCTTTGCTCTCTCCGGTTCAGTGATAAATAATAATTTGAAGCAAAATGTTGTTCACATAATCATGTTCATCATGTTTACATGATGAAAAATACTATTACACTTCTCAAAACTATTACATTTGGCATCAATTTTTATTGATCAAGAGATTTATTTTGTTTTCACACTAAAATGAAGCCTCTCAAAATAGACATCAACATTGTGTCAATAACATTGCTATTCACACAGCAAGCTAATTGACAATTAGGCAAATTACTTGTAATTATCCAATTAAAATAATGTGTGCAAAAGCTCATGTAATTTAAACCTACTGGATTAAAAATCGACATTACTCGATTGCTTATAATTTTTTAATCTCTTGGTCATACAGCTTTTCGTCTCTTTGAATATTTTTGAGATAATTAATCGGTCAATCATCTCGATATATTGAACAGTTATTTTAAGAGAGTTTCATTTGAAGTGATTTTGGTAAATCCTTTGTTTAACTACAGTCACCTACCAGAAACTGCACCAAGCTGGAAATAGCTTATTTACACTATTCGTCGAGCAGCATAATTCATAATTTTCAATCTCCCTTAATAGAACAAATTTACACAAAAATGTTGCTTTAAACTGATTTTGAGAGTTTTTAGATTGATATTTCACGAAAGAAAATTTAATTAAGCCTATTGATAATTAAAGAAATCGAATCAAAATTCGACGAAATTCAAAAGTAGATAAAACTCCTCCTTGTTAGGGGCCATTGAAAAAATTATGTGCAGTTTCTGGTAGGTGCACTTTTTGGTAGGTGACTGTAGTGCTTAACTGTTTTGCGAATTAATTTATTAATAACTTATTATTATGTTTATTATTGACTATTTCAGGTAAAAGTGAAAACGACGGAGATGGAACTGACGAGGAAAATTATGAATACAAGTATGAAGAGTATGATTACCATCATTACCACCATCACAAAGATAATGGGCTTTCCAATGATATTAATCTAGTTCATGGTGAACCAATTGTTGATCGTCGGAGTGTTTTCCAAGCTCATATTTGTCCAGTTGATTGTACCAACCAAGTCCATTCTGCTCTGGCTCAGTTGAAAACAAACAAAAAGATTGCCAATGCCACTCATAATATTGTAGCCTATCGTATCAATGGTGGAGCTAATCATTCTTTCATTCAAGATTGTGATGATGATGGCGAAACTCATGCTGGTGGACGACTTCTTCATCTCCTTCAGCTTCTTGACGTTAAAAACGTTCTCGTTGTAGTTAGTCGATGGTATGGTGGAGTTAATTTGGGTGCCGATCGCTTCAAACATATAAACAATGCTGCTAGAGATTTGCTCGTTAAATGTGGTTACATTGAAGCTGTACCTGAGAAATCATCTAATTCCACTTCAGGGCGGAAGAAAAAATCTAAATAACATTTAATCATGTATTCCCATTTTAAACATTCAAATGGGAATGTATTCACGAAGCAATTAGCAATCAACTCTAAGGTTTACAGTCATCTCAGGCAAAAATTATTAATCATATTCACGCAGTTAAATCCAGTAGATTAACTGCTCAACCTGTAAACCTTTTCTCAGCTCATCTCATTTGTATTACCTTTTCCGTGATTATTTTGTTGCTTTTGGATTGGTTATCCAAGCTAACTCGTCTCATTATTGTCCATAAATCGACTGTAAACACTCTATCGATTAACATTGTCTAAAGCAGTTTAGCTTCAATTATTGTCAAATAATTCGAATCTAAGTCTCTGAGAAATTGATTAATCAAAAATCTTTAATGACTGATGCAAATTTTTATTTTTTGATTGACTTTAATTGTAAAGTCTATTGAAGTCTTTCATTTAACTTTTTTTCCTTATCATAATTCTCATTGATGAGTTACTTGATCGGGCAGCTTACAATCAAACTTTTCTTTACTTTAATGCCTTCGATAGCTTAATGAACAAATTACCATTTTGGTTGGAATCTAAAGTTCACCACATTACAATTACGTTTAATTACATTTAATCAAATAATGTAGATCTAAAACAATTCTTTAAATGCTTTACGCTTTTCATAAATAATTAACATTGTATCTTTATATTCACTTCAATTTGATATGCGTTTTTGTACAATAAATGTAGATTTATAAAAATTACCCATTAAATTGGTTTTCTATATTTGCCATCAAAGCAAAATTTTTAATTTTCAATTTTATTTGTTTAACTTAAAATTTATTAATTGCTGTTCTTTCAGTGAATCAAAGTCTGATTTTTATGTTTGAGCAAGTTTTGTTATTTCAAAATGCCCGCCTTAAATATTTGTTTACTAAATTTGTACAAGATTTCATGATCTTCTCGAGTAAAGTCTGTTTTGTTTTAAATAATCATTCTTTATAATAAAATTAATTTTTCTGTTTAATGTCATGTTTAATTCAACTTTACAAGCTATCCTGCCAAGGACTTATCGTGTTTTGATGCAATCTATTCGATCATATAAGAATAACATTGAAAGTGATTCTGAGAAGTGGATTCGACTTGCTGCACATTGGAGTGATAAAGATAATAAATTTGGAACCGATTCTGAATCTGATGCCATTAAAGGTTATGAAAGTGGACGTTTATCTACTTTTGAAGATGATGAAGGTAACCCTTTGTATCCAACTGGACTATTGACTAATGCCAAACCATTAAAGCCTCATAAGTATAGATCTTCTCACACAAGGGTAAGATGGTTCTCGTTGTAAAAAATTGTATACTAATTGTTTTATTTTTCATAGAAAAACAAATTTGTTGATACCAAGAATGTGAAATTCACAGCAGGCCATGGAGGATCTGGAGAAATATCGTTTTTGAGATTATTCATGAATCCCATGGCAGGACCGGACGGTGGTGATGGTGGAAATGGTGGACACATTATACTAAAAGCTGATGACCGAGTTAAATCTTTGTCTGATTTACAATCAACTTATCATGGTAATAACGGAGAAGATGGAGCAAATAAAGATTTGACAGGAAAATGTGGAAAACATATTATCATCGATGTACCAGTAGGCACCTTAATCAAAGAACAGAGTGGGAAGATTTTAATTGAATTGGCAAAAGATGGAGAAATGTTCATTGCTGCTCGAGGAGGTGCAGGTGGAAAAGGAAATCATTTCTTCCTAACCAATGAGAATAGGCATCCTAGAGTAGCTGAATATGGAGGCCGAGGTGAAACTCGACAACTTATATTAGAGATGAGATGCTTTGCTCATGCAGGTTTGATTGGATTTCCTAACGTTGGAAAATCAACTTTACTCCGAGCTATATCTAGAGCTACACCAATGGTTGCAGATTATCCTTTCACGACATTAGTACCTCACATTGGAGTTATCGAATACTCTGATTATGAACAAATTGCTGTTGCCGATTTACCTGGTCTTATCGAAGGAGCTCACGAAAATCAAGGTTTGGGTCATGATTTTCTGAAGCACGTCGAGAAGTGTGTTTGCTTGTTTTATGTTATAGATATCAGCTTACCAGAACCCTGGAAACAATTAGAGGCCTTGAAATACGAATTAGAGCAATATAAAATGGGATTATCTAAACGTCCACATTGTATTATAGCATCTAAATACGATTCTGAAGACTTGCTACACAAATTGGATGAGCTTAAAAGTTATATAGCAGAAAATACAGTGAAAGATGAAATTCCATTACCAGTAATACCTGTGTCAGGAAAATATGGTTACAATTTAACTGAATTTCTTAAGCACTTAAGAGCCTTATACGATTTGTATAACAAACCAGAACCCGACGAAGAAGGTTTTAAATGGTAATAAATAGTATAAATAATTTATTATAATATACAAATAAATACATAATTTGAGTAGAAAATTTTAAAGTTTTCAATTCGAAACGTATTTATAATGAATGGATTAGACATGATAAATTGAAGATTCATTTAAATGAATCATCGTCGACATATTTTACAGTTACCAAGCAATGTATCGAATGATTGAGAAAGTAGGAAAATGTTCGTATTTTATCAAATCAATGTAAATATATATTATAAATTAATTCTAGAAAGTCATTTACATTTACAAGTTATATCATTTGTACCTAAAAGTCACTGTAGAAAATTTGTTGCTTACTTATCATAATTTACTAAAAACCACCATTAAAATTAAGTAAATATTACATTTAGAGTCCCCATTCAACATTGATAATCAACTAACAAGAGAAGTATCCCAGGTGTTACGATTTTTTTCGAGCTTACATTGTATAGCGTGAAAAATAAGGTGACAGATACTTGTTTTTATTTGCACATGCGGCTATTATCATAAATAAGCATTTTTTAGCAAGTATATTTTATATTGGGAATGAAAAAATTGTCAAGTCGTTAGAAGTAGAAATTAATTTAAACAATTGACTTTCAATAACGACCTGCTACAATTCATCTAACTAATTTAGTTGTCTTTATCTGTAGGACTTTTGAACTTTCTAATCTCTTGTAATATTTCCATTGCACCTAATTTTCTGAATTTTTCCGCTAATTTAAGTCCTATTTTAGCACTATTTATAAAGTTGCGTCTAACTGTTGAATAACAAGGAGCATTAGAAGGAGGTAAACAAATGCTGGTAAAGTGTTTCGTCTCTTCAATAACGTCATCGATATCAATTTCATCTGCAAGATCAGCTTCCTCGTGGGTTTTAATTGATTTAGTACCATCCACCGAAAAAACAGAACCGTGAAGTGTCAGCTTTATCCTGCGTTTTTCATCGCCAAAGTCTTCATTAACAATATCTGGTGGATCCCATGAACATCGAACTCCCAGCGGGACTGAACATCCTCCTTCAAGTTTTGCCATGAAAACACGTTCTGCTATTACTTCAAAAGTGGTTTTGCAATGGATTAATGGACTTAAAAATCGTATTGTCTCTAAATCATCTTCACGACACTCGATTGCTAATGCACCTTGACCAACGGCATACCACCAATCAGAATCCAGCTGATGAGATATTCGTTCTTCATAGCCACTTCGTTTCAACCCAGCATAAGCAAGAATCAAAGCTGAATAAGGTCCATCTGGATTATCCAGCTTATTCATTCTTGTCGTAAGATTTCCTCTAATATCGATTGGTTCAACTTCAGGATTATAAAATCTTAGCTGAGCTATTCGTCTAAGAGATGAAGTTCCAATGACAATTGGTTCTTTTATATTATGTTTTGCAACCCATTCGGATTTATTATCACTAGGTGGTTGGATAAGTGTAAATGGTTTATCCAACTTAAGGGAACTTTTCAGAACCAAAGCATCGTCGGGACATTCTCTCCTGTAAAGAACAATTTGTATGAAATTAGCATTGTAAACAAATTGATGATGAGCTAAATTATTATGCTTAAAATGCATACTTACTCAAGTATAGCTGCTACACAGAGTTTAGGAGGCAAAGTAGTAGGCAAATCCTTTAAAGAGTGAACAACAAAATCAATCGACTTATTCAGTAAACCGTCTTCAAGTTCTTTGGTGAATAAAGATTTAGAACCTATTTGAGACAGTGGTGTATCTAGAATGTGATCGCCTTTCGTTTTCATTGTGATCAGCTCAAACTGATAATCCTTTTCAGAGTATAATTTTCTCAGTTCACTGATGACAAACTCAGTTTGAATAAGCGCAAGTTTACTTTCTCTGGACCCAACACGTATTTTAATGGCTGGTTCATCACCACTAGGTTCAAGAGCTGGCATCTTGCTTTCCTTTTCATCTTCAAACGAATCAGTTCGTCTCCTTTTTGGACACCACATAATTTGAATGGATGAGTAAAATGCAATACTCAAAAGAAAATAAATCAATAAACAAATAAAAAATATCAGGAAGTCAACACCGGAGAAACCAGTTTTAAATTTACAATAATTAATATTTCACCAAGCACCACTAAGTAGATCAAGTAGATTAATTCCACACAACAGCATGTCACATAAACGTTGCATAAAACCACCGATAACAAAAAAAAATATATTTATTCAAACTTTAGAAGTGCAAAACAAGTAATATTCTGGAGGATAAAGTTACAGGTAGTGATAAAACTGATTGAAACTTTGAAACTTTCAAACTTGATGTCTAAATCTAAAGAATTATCTAATCCATCAACATTGTGTTTGAGAGATGTGGTGGCTACTGGTAACCGGTTATTTGGTTAGAGGGAAAGTAACCATGGATCGTTTACTTGCAATTATGGTTAGATTTAATTGAATGCAGATTCGCCCAAGATTCTTAGTTTTGCACATCGTCAATCATGTCCTCATCGAACGTTTTCGTCAGTTATATTAATTAAATACAAATAAAATAACAATGTTTTTATTGAAATATCAAACTAACCATAGATAAAGAGAGATGAGTAGAGAACAGAAAACTGGCGCTACCTTCATCCGGTATTTTCAACTTATTTGAGTTTTCTAACTTTTAACCACCGTTATGCCAACCAAACTAACTATTAAACACCGCATCTTAAGTGTGTTTCCATGATTCTTAACATGATTAATTGATAAAAAAAATCTTTGATGACTGATTACTCTTGTGTTTAAGGAGATGAACAAAGTACTCGATACAGCAAGTATTATAATCTCTGCTCCTTGAACCGATACAGGTAAAGAGGTTCATAAAGTTGAATTTGAACTGTCAATCAATCGATATGAATTTTATTTATTCATCAATAAAGTTAATATGGAACAGATTAGAACCAACTTTCGGTAAATAATTATAGAAAACTGAAAATTTTAATTTCTTATTGAATTTTAGATCAAATAAAAAACGCGGTTATTTTAAATTGAGAAATTGATTCTATCAAAACAATATCTGCGTTTTCCAGACTCTTTTCATTGAAAAACTTGTCAAAAGTGGGATTAAAAATAAAAAGCCCCAATATTTTTGATGAAGGTGAATAGTTGTTGAAAATCATCGAGTATATTGAATAAAAAGATAATTCTTACTATTCATTCAAGTGAAAATAAACTTTAAGCTTATGTGTCGTCAAGTAACAAATCATGAAAAGATCGTATCATCTCAATTTAAGGAAATTATCTTTATATCAATTACATCACAAATTTCTAATTTTCCTATCATAAACATAATTACCAAACACTCTTTATAATACCTAGGCAATAATAACTATCTGACGATATTTGTAGCATTCTATTCATAGAGATTCTTGGCTGTCTCTAATTCCTTTACAACACAGCATTTGATATCGGACATGAGTGTAAAAATTAGCTAATAATAAACCAAACTAGCTTTTGCTTTGATCAAGTAATTCTGTTTTAATTACAGCAGAAAATTATTCAGAAGATGCAATTTACGTCTATTAATTGGATCAATAGATGGAGCTTAAAAGTACCAGATATTTTCACTCCTGTGAAATAGCTTATTTACACTAAAAGTGCTAAAAAACGGGCAAATAAGTTGAGTTTAGCTCATTTGTTATTTCAATTAAAGATTTGATAAAATAAGTTTTAACCGGGACTTGTCACCATGAGCTGCTTCGTCAAAATCGTAAATGAATTTACTTTGCCCATTCAACATAATCTGTGGAATCATTTCTTCTCTCCATTGTTTAGCGATTTCTAAATCAATTGATCTTCTTTCACCGCGATATTAATTTCAAGTTTATCCTCTCTTTGAATCTTTTTAACCATACATTTCAACCTCTAAGCTCTTCTCATGCTATTTGCTGTTTCTTGACTAACATTTATACTCAATGAAACTCCTTTCGATTTACAATTCAGAATAAATTCCTTGATCAAGTTATCATGAAGATCAATCCTCTAACTTTTCTGTAATCTGAAATGAAAATGGCAACATTAATCAATCAGCTTAAATCGTAACTTTCGGTGGATACAAAATGAAACGAGCAGCTTATTAGTTGTAATTTAAAAACAATTAAAGCTGATACCTGTGTAGAAGAATAACTATTAATAGTCAATATTGATAGTTTTTCATGAACAAGGTTAATCAGAAATCAATCAGCCTGTTTTATCAACCTTGCATAATTAATAGGTGATATATTGATACATATTATTATTAATATTAATCCAATTTAATCGTTTTAACCATGATTTCTCCATACTTCTTAGCGTATCTAACTGGAGTTTCGTATAAATGATGAACATAATAATACCACTAAATACTGAAAAGATCGTTAACGGTTTGATCCCGAATCTTTAGACGAAAAAGATTAGTATAATTATATCCTTCATTTGAACATGATGGCTTGTTGCAACTCTTTGCTTTTAGCAGCAATATTTTCAGAGAAATCATATTTTCCAATTCGTTTGATGGTTTCACTAAATACTTTTCTTTCACTCCACCAATTCGGCTGTAACTGATTCAGCTTCATCTTCATGCCAACAATCATGATCAGTAATCCAATTGAATTATAGAATGGTCCTAATTAGGGAGCTAATTGACACTCAAGAACGGTAGTTATACCAATAATGTCTCCTCATCATGATTTGAAAAGTTTAGATTCTGTCAGACTATGGTAACTGGGACCTTCACAAGCAACAATACAAGCTCCAGATCGATATTCGGCTTCAACTGTTCTACAAGCTTCTTCAATCATCATTAGCACTGCCTTATTAAAAGGATGAGCTTGAGGTAAATTAATGACTTTATAAAGGTTGAAGGTCTCGATTTGGTTCTATCGGAGGAATAAAGAAAAAAATTTGATTAACTATTTTAAAGTTACCATTAAAAGTTGGGAAAATGTAGTTGTCAATACCTGTCAATTTATATGTCCAATAATCGCAATCATGTCTGGCTTGAATTCCTCTCGCGTGGATCCACAAGCATTTGTTACCAAAATATGGGCACAACCAAGCTCCTTTAGTGTCTACAGATTGGCTCTATGCTCAACATCTGAAGGATTACGATCATGTTGTTTTCATGACGATTCATAACAGCAATATAATCATTGTCAATTTTTCGCTCGTAACTTGTTCATCCGATGACCATAAGGTGTAGTGCCTACACTGATCACTTGTGAATCTCTCAATATATTAGACCAGCTTCCAATCCAGTTCTAGTTCAACAAGTTCCCTCAAACTTGTTCCAGGTTTCGACTTGGTGTTTAAATCTCTTAATTTGTCGATACAGTGATTAACTATCAATATTGCGCATAAATATTGTTGCCAACTTTCAATAGATTGGTTAATATTGTTCAACCCTTTATTCAAGTATCAAATGTCTACAGACTTTGGTATCAATTATTATGCTTCAATGTTACATTTTCAAAAAAGATTACTTTTGGGAATTAATCTGAACATTATCAGCTCCTGTAATCGTGAATAATTGTTACAATAAATTCCCTTGAAATGTTTATTGGTCACATATTATGCTCTTCTTATTCATGTGAATCCCGTTGTCTGGTGTTTCAAACCATTGAAAATATTGTCTAATATTTGATCGTCAAACAGAGATGATGCGATTGTTTGATGTAGTGAATTGTGTAGGTAGCAGTTAGAGGAAAACACTAAATCAAAATTTTGATGATTTCATTGACGACTTAATAGCTAGTCGATAAAGTGATTAACCATTGTACACGCGTATAAATTGTTGCCAACCATCCAACCATAGGAGTGTTTTTTTATTAGATTATAAATTTCGACACACATTTTTATCAAATATTTCGTTATGTTAAATTTTACGCAATGATTGTTTTTGTCGTTTAATAGTCGTTATCAGGTTATGTGATAATTGTTACGTGAAAGTCGCTTATAAATGCTCTTCTAATTTTATGTGAATCACAATGTTTAATGTTTCAAAACATAGTCAACAATAATTGAAATTATTGTTCAGTCTTCTGTCCTTCTTGTTTTTAAATTTATTCAAAATGTTTGCCCGTAAATTGATAAGTTCATTGATTTCTTCGAAATGTAGTTCATCTTCAATTCAATCAATTAGACTTCTTAGTGAAAAGACATCACCTGATGCTAAACGGTTAATTGCTGTTCTTCAGCTTAACAGCGGTTCTGACAGAGAGGCGAACCATCGTGCAAGTGAAAGGTTAATCCGAGAAGCCGCTTCATATGGCTGTTCAATGGCGTTTTTACCCGAAAATTTCGATGCGATGAATTTCACCAAAGAAGATGTCACTGCTTCATTGGAACCAATTGATGGACCTATGATTAATAGGTATCGAGATTTAGCTAGATCTTTAAATATTTGGCTGTCACTTGGTGGCTTTCATGAGAAACCAAAAAACAATGGTAAGAATTGATTTAGTGGTAGCAAATATCACTGGCTTATCAGATAACCTTAGTTCTGTTTTATCAATACTCTTCATTCAGTGATTTAATCTACATGCATATTCCCAGGGAAAAAGTGCTAAAAATAATTTTTACAAAAATTGCATTCTATTTCGCTTGACTTGAAAGGTAACCTTATTCAACAATAAATTGAAACAATGTTGAAAGTTGTACAAGGTTAAAATTTTATCGATAAAATATTCCTTGATAACAAAATCAATCTAATTTTGATTAAATCCGGTAATAAGCAGAGTTTACCAGTTTCTATGTAGTCTTATTTTTTACAATGAAACAGATTTCATATCATTGCATAATTTTTCGTCAATTTTATCAATCTGAATTTGATAAGAGCATGCAACCGTTTATTAATCAATTTTTGTTGAATTTTCCTGAAGAATGTTGCGATTTACATCTTATTCAAACTCAACATGCCAAACCAATGGTAAAGGTCAAGATTTTCATTGGACATTTCCATCTTTATTAGTTGTTTGATCTCCACTCTTAAGAGATAACTGCCAGCAATGATACACAACACTCTTTATTTAAATCAATAGACTTTGCTTCGGTGCATCTTTTTGTGTAAAAACGCAACCCAGCAAAAGAAAAGAAATGCAAGATGAAATGATAGTAATTCAGATATATTCTAGATATTGATATTCCAGACTCACACTCAGGCGATCACAGAACAACGCTCAAATTCATGTTACTTTCTTATAAATATCATGGGTTAATTTATGCACATGCTAATGCTATACTTTATCTGTGTTTGGTGTTTATAATTTACTTTTCAATTTCTTTCCAGATGATGGACGAAAATTGAATACTCACCTCATGATTAATAACGAAGGAGATATCGTTTCAGTTTATCGCAAAATTCATCCTTTCAATGTAGATGCTCCTGGTAATGCTCGAGTTATTGAATCTGCTATTTGTATTGCTGGTGACGAATTAGTCCCACCAGTCGATACTCCAATCGGTAAAGTTGGTCTTGGTATTTGTTATGATATAAGGTTTGCTGAGCTTGGAATAGCCTTGGCAAAAGCTGGTGCCGATGTCTTGACATATCCTTCGGCATATTCATTAATCAACGGATCAGCTATCTGGGAACCAGTTCTTCGTTGTCGTGCCTTGGAAAATCAATGTTTTGTTGTAGGTGCATGTCAGACTGGGTATCATAATAGTAAACGAACTTCATGGGGCCATTCCATGGTAGTCGACCCCAGAGGTAGTATAATAGCTCAAGTGGGTGAAGATGTAGGCTTAGCTGTAGCTGTAATTGACCCTGCGGTACAAGCTCAAGCCCGAATTTTGTTACCTAATTTGAATGATCGACGACCTGATGTATATGGTGAAGTAATTACTCCTAAATTAAAACAAAACTAAATTAATAAAAAAAGGTCCAATAAAAATGATTTAAACTGCGTCTCACCTGTAATTCATTCTAGAAATGTATCCTTCAATCTTTCTTCACTAATATTGTAATGTGGGAAAGATGAAGAGTTGGATTTTAAGGCAAAGTAAAATGATGGCCAGGCTCACGGGATAAAGGATACTGAATAGAATTCAAGGATTTGCCATTCTACTCTCAAATCCAAATTCACTTTTAATTAAAATGAAGTAGATTATACAAAGAGGTGGTCAGCTTAAACTCATTCGTCAAATTCATTTTAATGTCGATTTTCTGATAAATTGTGTTGAAAAACTTTGATTAATGTTAGAATGGTCAAATCTTACGGCCAATTTGGTCACAGCGGGCTCTAAAGATGAATCTAAGGGGGTGGAATTTTTCAGGCTATATCTCCTTGAATAATTGAAAAAAAGTTGTAAATTGATATAGCTTGATAATTTGATCAAGTTCAATTTTAATGCAAACCTTCTGCATTCTGTGAACGTAAGAGTTAGAAAACAGAAACTTTTTCGTCGATAAAAATTGTTGCTACACATCAATTTTCAATTTCGATTTTCTTAAAATTATATGGCAAATGTGAAAAATTTTTGCGGAGTTAACCGTTTTTTAAATCACTTTTTCACCATATTGACCAACCAAATCTAACACATCCACTATTCATCGCCATAATATCTTAAACGAAAAGTAGTCAACAATTTTGTAGATTTGGTAGAACCATCTTATTTTGATGAACCAGAATCACCTCCGACACAAAAACAAAGCTATTTCGAGTGATCAGACGAGGAGCAAAAGAGCAAAGGTGACGCAATAAATGCAAAATGAGTGCCTGAAGTCACCCCTAAACAGCAGAGGGATTCAAGTTAAACCCTAACCTATGCACGGAAATTATGGCACAAATTCAGAGGTTTAGTGAAGGGAAGATTCGGCCATCAGTCATTCGCAAAATTTTTTTCTTCAGTTGATTGTCGAGGTTAATTCGAAGTCTTCCTCTGATTTTTTTGACCAGATTTTCCTCATGATACCCTTTTACCCCCAAAATTGGTCTCGATTTCGGTTTTTGTTTCGATTCGTACAGTTCTTGTTCATGTTCTTGTGCCTGTTCCTATTTTAAGAACTAAGAACAATATTTGTTTTTGCACCATGAAAATTGTTATTCTCGTTGTTCATTTTCCTTAAAAATATCCCAACAATACAACGCTACTAATATTAGGTAAACCACAAAGTCTTTGAAAGTTTTTCAATAATTGATTTCAAACGATTAATTAAAATATTTTAATTTTTTCAATTGTTTCGATCTTTTTCTAAAATAATTGATCAATGTTTTCTCTTTGATTTGCACCCAATTCCATGATTAGAAACATTGATTAACATACTTAAATTGTGATTCAATTAAATGATCATTTTTTGAAAATTTTAAGTTGTAAATTAATTTTTTGATTAAAAATGATCAGCAAATCATAATTAAGAAAAATCTACATCAATCGAAAGTTTAAACTCCATATGATGATTGACAAAAGTTTGATAACTCTAATCATTACCATTATTTAATTATTATGTTTGATTACTTATGAAATTGTCCTTTTTTGATAATTTTCTATGGGATTTTTAAATAGACTTTTTTATCAAAATTCAGAAAAATCCACGAAACTGTAAAAGTTTCATTTCTATTGAGATTCAATGTTAAATGAATCTTTAATTATTTAGAAATAATTAGATAATGGTAATGATTAGGGTTTTCAAATTTTTTGCAATCATCATATGGAATTTGAGCTTTCGATTGATATTAACTTTTCGCAATTAAAACTATCAAAAATCATTTCAATCATCAATTTAATTTAGAACTTAAAAACCTTCAAAAAATGATTATTTAATTAAATCACAATTTAAGTACGTT
The DNA here is from genome assembly GCF_000239435.1 of Tetranychus urticae. The sequence continues at coordinate 983,139 of NW_015449953.1, read as the reverse complement.
AACCAATGTTTTTGATCATGAAATCGGGTTCAAATCAAAGATTGAAAATTGATCAATTGTTTTACTAAAAATCGAAGTAATTGCGTAAATTAAACTACGTTAATTTATCATTTGAATTTAATTATTAAAAACTGTCAAGTGAAGATGATGAAGATCTTTTTAGAGACTTAGTAGTAATTGTCTTACTCGAAAAGAACTCGAAAGGCGAAATTTCTTGCGATTACCCCTTTCATACATTATTTAATAATAATCAGATTACTGTAATCTTTAACATGTATTCATATTTATCTTACAGAGCAATAAGGAATCAATTGATATTTCATTAATAGTAACATTGTATCATATTAATTAACGGGAGTCGTTATTTTTAGATGATTTCAAATTTAGATGGAGTGATTTACTATTAAATTGTTGCTAACCACCCCTAAGTAAACTACAGGGGGGAACAATTTTTATTACTGTATTGGGTTTTGTGGTTTACTCGAATCGTTATCAAGTTAGGTGATTGTGCATAATTTTCGGAATAAAATTGATTTTAATTACCAAATTTCGACATTTTTATCAAATATTTTGCTCAAATGTTAAGTTTTAAGCAATAATTGTTCTTGTAGTTACATCAAGTAGTCATCAGTTCATGTGATTGTGCAAAATTGTTACATGAAAGTCGCTTATAAATGCTCTTCAGATTTTACATGGATCGCAATGATCGTTGATGTGCCAAATCATATTGACCAACAATTTAAATCAAATTGTTGAGTTTTCTTCTCTACTTGCTTTTTGATCTGCCACCACAGTCCGATAGAAACTTCGTTACTTTTTTTAAATTTGGTGACAATGTTTGCTCGCAAATTAATCAGTTCATTAACTTCTTCGAAATGTAGTTCATCTTCAATTCAATCAATCAGACTTCTTACAAGGGATCGGCACGAACTGTCGCTCGAGTTTTCTAATGAAATATACATTTTTGGATAGCCCATCAGGGGTACATAAAAAGTGAAAAATAGTAGGTGCCCGTTTTTTGATTAACGAAAGTTATTGGCCTTTTTGTGGCGAACCCAGGCATTTCTCTATGCATTAAGCTGAAGTTTTTTGATAAAAACAAAATTTAAAAATATTTTACGAATTTTCGCACCATGAACATTAGATGAAAAAAACTTATGTTTGTGGTTAGTAACTGTCATAATTGCCTCCATAGGGTAGCTGATTGGTGAAATAATTGTCTGATTGCGAGGTACGAAAATTCGTAAAATATTTTTAAATTTTGTTTTCATCAAAAAACTTCAGCATAATGCATAGAGAAATGCCTGGGTTCGCCATGAAAATGCCCATAACTTTCGTTAATCAAAAAACGGGCACCTACTATTTTTCACTTTTTATGTACCCCTGATGGGCTATCCAAAAATATATATTTCATTAGAAAACTCGAGCGACAGTTCGTGCCGATCCCTTGTTAGTGAAAAGACTTCATTTGATGCTAAACCATTGATTGCCGTTCTTCAGCTCAATAGCACTTCTGACAGAGAGGCAAACCATCGTGCAAGTGAAAGGTTAATCCGCCAAGCTGCTTCATATAGATGTTCAATGGCGTTTTTACCCGAAAATTTCGATTCAGTTGTTATCAGTAAGAAGCAAGTCACTGCTTCGTTGGAACCGATTGATGGTCCTATGATTAATAGGTATCGAGATTTAGCTAGATCTTTAAATATTTGGCTTTCACTTGGTGGCTTTCATGAGAAACCAGAACACATTGGTAAGATTTGGATCAACAGTGACAAATTTTTAAGACTTGTTTATTAGATAATCTTATTTCTGTTCATTAATTCATTGATCTAATCTTCATGAATATTCCTAGGATAAAGCACTGAAAACAATTCTATGAACAACGCTCTACTTCAAATGTTATTTTGTTGCAAACATTATGGGTTCATTTAAAAACGCATTACCTAATACTATGCTTCATCTGTGTTTGGTGTTTATAATTGACTTTTCAATCTTTTTTCAGATGACGGAAGAAAATACAATACTCACCTCATGATCAATAACGAAGGAGATATCGTTTCAGTTTATCGCAAAATTCATCCTTTCGATGTAGATGCTCCTGGTGATGCTCGAGTTATTGAGTCTAATATTTGTATTGCTGCTGATGAATTAGTCCCACCAGTCGAAACTCCAATCGGTAAAGTTGGTCTTGGTATTTGTTATGATATAAGGTTTGCTGAGTTTGGAATAGCCTTGGCAAAAGCTGGTGCCGATGTCTTGACATATCCTTCGGAATACTCAGTAAGCAATGGAGGAGCTCTTTGGGAGCCCCTTGTTCGTGCTCGTGCCATAGAGAATCAGTGTTTTGTCATCGGTGCATGTCTGACTGAGTGGAAAGATGCCAAAAAAGCTTCATGGGGACGTTCAATGGTAGCCGACCCTAGAGGTTGTATAATAGCTCAAGTGGGTGAAGATGTAGGCTTAGCGGTAGCTGTAATTGATCCTGAGGTACAACGTCAAGCCCGAATTTTGCTACCTAATGTGAATGATCGACGACCTGATATATATGGTGAAATAATTACTGCTAAAGCAAAACAAAACTAAATTAATAAGAAAGGTTCAATAAAATTTTAACTGCGTCTTACCTGTAATTCATTCTAGAAAATGTATCCTTTAATCTTTCTTTACCAATATCGTTAGGAGGAAAAGGCGGTGATTATGATGAAGAGTTAGATTGAAGGGAGAGTAAAATGATGGCCAGGATCACGGGATAACGGATATTGAATATAATTAAAGGACTCGTCATTCTACTTTTAAATTCAAATTCACCTCATTCTTAAACAAATTAAAGTAGACAGTAGGGACAGGATTTAAGTTAACATAAAGAGTACCATAAAGATCCACTAGCGACTAGCAATGAGACAATAGGTAAAGTTGGTATCTCTTGACCGACAATATTTTATCTTTCTTTTCTTTTATTCTCTTTCTAATTTTGAAAATCAATATCTCGTGAATGGTAGCGCTTAAAATCAGTATTCGTTCAGATAAAGTGCCACTCTTTTATTGAAAAGCAATTACTCTTTATTGTCAAAATGAATTAGTAAATGCTATTGTTGCAAAGTAAATGGTATAAAAAGATGAGGATGATTTCAAGTACAGTGCGTCCTCGCTTAAGTTATAATTTTTGTGGGTGAAGCTTAGGGCAAAAAGCCAAAAGATGGCTCTGTTTTACTAATTTTCTGGTAGCAACTTACAATGGCCCCAACAATTTATAATTGCTTGGGAAGTTAAATCAAACCAGCTTTCAGAAATAATCTTGATCACTTCAACTAAATCAATACATTTTGTTATATCGTTTCCATTGCTAACCCACTTAGCCAGTAAGTTAACCAGTTTACCCATTGAGCTAAAACGCTCAACAAAAAATATAACTTAACCGAGGATATAACTTAAGCGAGGACGCACTGTATCTAGACACAATCCATGGGTGAATAGATTCACCCAAAGTTCCAAAGAAGAATATCAGTGAAGTGACTCTACTTGATATCGTAAAGCCATCGTATATCGTAAGGCCAAAAGAGAAAGCAAAACAAGGTGAAAAGCCCATGCTAAGAAGGCCAAATGAGATCCAAGTCAATGTTAAATTGCTGTCAGCTCCAGCAGCCATAACTGAAGCTCCACAAATCACTATTATTACATTGAATATGATTAGAGTTGCTTCTGTAAAGTATATTGTTAATGGAATCAACACGAGCCTGTATATACTGGCAATTGACCAGTAAATAGTGACCAAAAGAGCAGCATCTTGTTTGTTCAATCTCAAATTAGATTTAACGCCAAAAGCTGGACCAAGAGCACCTTGAAAGATTGAAATTTTCAATTTGAAAATTTCTGAAAACACATTAATGGTTACTAGTATTGTTTCATCGAATAATATTATATTCAGTTTTGTTGCTGATGTGTATTAGACAAATTGAAGCCTCGTGTTCAAGTGTGCTGTAGTCGTACAGTCTGCAGAAATATTAAACGATTTGCAACATTGAACAGATAGAACCACTATCTGTTCAACTAGATAGATATAACAACCAGATAGTACTTAAAACTTCTTTCCATTTGTTCACCTTTCGCATTCATTCTCCGGCATTGCATGATATAAGATAATTTCTTCATATTAGAAATCTGTTAACAACTGATTGTTTTCAAGGTATTAAGAGATGAAAGCTGGCCCAGTTTGAATCTTTCCTCTGCCTTAGGGATTGAAATGAATGTAAAAACATAATGAGACTTCATATCATTCTATCTCACAGGAGGTCCATAAACAGCGCTTTTGTTTGCGCAATGTGCGCAATGTGTTTTAATAAGTAAATGAAATAAAGCTAAGCAGCTTCGATTTATACTCCAGGAGGTTTAAACATTTTATTTTCATGAGTCTTGAAGCCCATGCAAAAAGAAAGTTATTTCAGTTTGAAAATTCTTGATATTCATCTCTAATTGGAGAACTTTTCTTGTAAAATTTAACCATGAGAATTACAAGAAATATGCATAAAAATGAGTCGATAAATACCATTGTTGCAAAATAATTAGTATAAAAAGATGAAGATGATTCCATGAATCTAGACACAACCCATGGGTGAATCGATTCACCCAAAATTCCAAAGAAGAAGATCAGTGAAGTAACTCTACTTGAAACTGTAAAGAATTTCTGAATAAGACCGAAACATAAAGCAAAACAAGGCGCAAAGCCAATGCTAAGAAGGCCAAATGAGATCAAAGTCAATGTTAAATTGCTGTCAGCTCCAGAAGCCATAACTGAAGCTCCACAAATTGCTATTATCACATGGGATATGATCAAAGTTACATCAGTAGAGTATATTGTCAACGGAATCAACACGAGTTTGTACAACCCTAAAATTGACCAGTAAATGGTCACCAAAAGGGTAGCCTCTTTTTTGTCTAATCTTAAATTAGATTTAACTCCGAAGGCTGGACCAAGAGAACCTTGATAGATAAAAAAAATAGAATGAAGAGAATAATATTTGAAAGGGATTTTTATTAAGTATTACCGCAACAGAATGTTTATGATAAGCAACATAAACAATCTTTACTTACTGACGAGATTTTGTCCACCAAATTCAAAATTAACAATTAACGCTGTCAGAACTATGGCCAGTATTTGTTTGGATCTCTGGCCGTCATTTGGTTTGTTATTAGTTGATTCTTTATCTTTGTCATTATCATCATCACTTTCAATTTGGTCATTTCCATAGATGAAAATAATGAAAAATATAAAGGCAACAGCAGCCAGGAATAGTCCCATTATGAGGTGAGGATATTGAATGAGAACATCATCTTTGGTGTAAGATTTACTATCAGTTGAATTGATTCCATGTCGGTTATTGTAATCATCAAAATCAATGGGAAGTAAAAACGGCCGTGTAATCAACGGAGCAACCAAAGCACCAACATCAAAAAATAGGTGAAGAGCTTGAAGGTAGTTAGTGCATTGTGCTTTCCATAACAGCGCGATGTAAACATGGCAAACTAATAATTTTTGGATTCGATTAATATAGTTAAATGATAAATAAAATTAGATAGACTAATGATTATTATATTAGATGATAATTTGGTTAACTTTGGTACTAACATATTTCGAGAAAACCAAGAGATAATCCACCAAATATTGTAGCTACCGATAATGGCCAGAAACTGTTGAACCATGGAGATACAATTATGGAAATACCAAGAACCAGGTTTGATAAACTAAGACACAGAACTAAGCTGATATATTTTTCAATAAATCCAGCTAAATGATGAAAATTTAATTGAATATTTATTAATTTATTATTAAGCTTTTATAAAATAATTCCAACTCACCTAAGATCGATCCAACAGTATCCCCAATCGCTCTTAGTTGGACAAGAGTAGCCATTGTTTGGAAATTTTCATTTATTAAAATCTGGTAATCAAGTAAAGATGATCCAAGTAGGGTATAAACACTTCCCATTCCAGCATAACTGGCAAAACATACTAAAGTGTTCAGTAATTTGTAATTATTGGCCCGGACATATTCAGTCACAAGTAATTTAAAACCCATTTGTTTCTTGAAATAGCTGTTTAATTGTAAAATATTGCTCGTCAGCGGGCGATAACTTATTAACGTTATGGATGTATTTCACTAATTACAAAGGCAATTTAATATTGATAAACCTAATCGATAGTGAGAGTTACTTGCATTCATTTACTTAGCTGTCCTCTCCATTGTCTCTCACTATTTGTATACAGCTAATTGCATGCATCTTTGTACGTCTTGATTAAACAAAAATGAACTGATTAATGATCAGAGATCATCTAAATGCCGATGCCATGTGATATTAATAATATTATTGAATATTGATTGGTTGAGAGAAAAATTTCAAAATCAAATTGCTATACAAATCACAAGGGACAGTAAGTCAGCAATAAATGAACCCATTAAATTAAAAAACCTCCATGAAATGAACCCGAATAACATGTTAAAAATATAATAAATTCATTAACACGGTGGCTCAGATTCTAAAAGCTCTACATTTAACATGAAACAAAATGAAATTCTTGCTCTAGTGTTATTGAAGAAGACCGGTTATTGGTGATGTTGATCGTTGTGGACAGTATTGATTCATTTTGGACACATTTTATTACACAATCTAAAATGATCTCTGTTTCGATGAATGATTATTTACAGTAAATAATGAAAATTTTGTATGCATTTAAATTATTGGTTAGGAATTTTGAAGACTTCCAATGAGTGAGCTATTTGATTGAGATTCCTTTTTATTAGATTTATCTTATTTTCATATTCTTCACGTTCTTCGTCCAGTTCACGTTGAACATTTGTGAGACTCTAAAAGAAAAATTAAAATAAAAATAAAAAATTAGTAACACGCAAACGTGATAAATTCATGTGCAGCCAAGAGCATAAGAAAACCTTAAGTATGCTAATTAGCTGAAGTTTAGATATAAAACGTCTGATCGACTTACAGTGATCGTTTTTGTTAATTTTTCGACGTGGGCATTTTTTTCTTTTATTGCTGACTTCAGCTCTGAAATTCTCTCCGATAGGAACTCTTTCTCTAATTGTGTTTCTGTAAGATAAAAAAGAGAGAAAATATAAGATAAACGAAATTAGGTGTCGATAAGAAGAGGCAAATTAAGGAATGAATCAATTTAAGGAAAATTAATTAGTCACATCGATGCGTACCAATTGTATATTTTTCATATGCTTCCAAGATAGCTTCAATACCCGGCCATTTGAAGCCAGTAGAGTGATTAGATTCAGAATTTTTTGTCGATTTATCTTTATGACCAGGATCCGAATACGATTCAGATTTCATATTAACACATTTGATTGATTGCGAATCATCTTTCATCCTTTCAACTGCTTCAGCTTTTTGTTTTGAATTTTTTTGAGCAAACTCTTTATTATCCAAAGATTTCAATAATCCTTGTTTAGCATTATTAGACTTTGATTGTTTACGGTCAGTCACATTCAAAGTACGCCTTTGATTGTGCCATGAATTGTTAACAGCTAAAGGAGTGCAGTTCTCGAGGGAAGATGGTAAAGAGAAGGATGAAGATGAAGATGTACTATTATTGGCGCTGCCATTGATAACTCCATTTTTGTTAAATCGTTCAGGATATATTCGGGGTTGAGACGAAAGATAGTTTAGCCACTTGTCTAAAGTTTCTTTGGAGAGATTATTGGTGATTTTACCATAACTTAGATTAATTGATCTTCGTCTGTCTCTTTCCTCGAGAACACCTTCCCAAAGTAGTTCACGTTCCTTCATTTTTTCAGCATTCAATTCATGTTTAAGGCCCAAAATGTTCATGTAGCCGCACTTATCATCAAACTTTACTTCAGCTTTATTTAAACTACTCGGTAGAATATCAGTTGGTTGTAAAAATATGTTTTCAGAGTCGTAAAGTTCAGGTTGTGGCACATTAGTCAAATCGAATGGTTTAGCATCAAGATTTGAATGGAATCGTCTACTAGAAACATGCTTGTTAAAGAGTAAATTGCGCTTGGTTGAATGTGTTACCAATCCAAGTCGACTGAGAAAATCAATTTTCTCTGGTTTTGCATCCAATTTCAATGGCGGTCCTGAGGTTATCATATATTTCAATCGATTTCTCGCTTTATTCAATTCGGATTCTTCCTCATCGGATTCATCTTCACTGCATGTTAGTTCATCGTCACTAGTTTCAACCGATGCTCTAGATGTTGGCCTCTCGGCACGCTCCTTTCTCCTTGCTTTCAATTTCATTTCTAATAAATCTAATTTTGAGACCACCTTAGTTTCAGGTTCAGTAGGCTTGTAACCGTTGTAATCTTTGTGCGGTGTAGGATAAACTGGAATTGCTGGTCGATTTGATGGTGTCAACTCACAAATCGTTGATTTTTTTGATTGAATGTTTAAGTTAGATTGATGAGGTGAAGATACTGATGGTTTTTGAGTCGATTGAGAAGACTGAGTGGATTGAGGTGGTTGGTGTGGTTGATGTGATTGGAGGGGTTGAGATGGTTGAGTTTGCTGAGTTTGTTGAGGTCTTGATAAAATCATTTGTGAAACATGATCCGGTGTGTTGATGAGAAAAGGTGATGGGTTGCACGGAACGAATGGTTGAGATGAAATTTCAATAGAAGACTTAAGAGAAAAATCACTCGGCAGGTCACTGAAACGTTGTTTTTTAGTATAACTATAATCTATCGGATTCTCGAATGCATTATTTCTTTTAACAAAATCTGGATTGATTCTATTGCCCACTCTTGAATCATCTCGTTCATTTATTTGTGGCCTCCAAAGATGGTTGTTTACTGGTGCTGTTGAAATGGTTGTCACTGGGTTTGTTGTGAATGTAGTAGAAGACTGGATTAATTGATGACCAAATTGGTTAGAAATCATATGAGCAGTTTGATCCTTTTTAATATCGATTAAGATGGCATTGGTTCTGTCTTTATTGCTAATCACGGTACTATTTGAAGTTAAGTTAAGAGGTTTTGTACCGGGATTACTTATTGTAACAGATCCATTAAGCTGTTTCTTATTTGAATTTGACATGCTATTCATTTCTCTTGCAGACATTCCAACCAATAAATTACCATTGGTTAAATATTCACGATTCCGAATTCCAAGTTCGCAATTAGATAGTACTGATGTATTCATTTTATAGCTAGGTGGACCGGAAGAAGAGACTGGAGGATGATTGGAAGGATGGTTGGAAGGATGTTGATGAGAATGGGTGGAGACATGGTTAGAGTTTGTTCCATGACCAAGTAATCGTTGCTTTTCGTCGTTAAGAACTCTTTCCTGGTGTGTTGCTAAAAGTTCAGAGTATCGAGAACTCATTTGATAGGAAGGCACATTGGAGTTTGATGTTACATGTCCCGGTGATAACTCAGAGTGATTTAAAGATTGGACATTTGACGTTTGATGGATATTACTTGATCCTGATCGCATGATTCCATATCTTTCAAGATACATTGGATCTTCAATCCTAAAAGAGTAACAACATGGAAATTAATTAATAAATATGATTGAATATATAAAAGAATTAAAATCATAACAGAATAATGGGTTACCTGTAAGGTGCCGGTGGATGAGGAGGCATATGTGTCGTGAGATTGTGATGGGAAGATTGAGAGGATTGTGATGGTGGCATAGATGCTGATGGATTTGCATGAGACGGTGAACCGATGAACGGATTATAAGTGTATCCAGCAGCTACTGCTGCTGATCTTAACCTCTCACTATATGGAAGAATGTGATTAGTGAGATTGGCGGGGGCTGATGATGATGATGATCCTGGGTTTTCAGTGGAGGGTCCAGAAGACTGGGTATTATGTGACTGTGCACTTTTGAGAAGGCTTTCTTCAAGACTAGAAGATGCATTGGCGGAAACTGATGTTCGATACTGTTGGAAACCGGAATCATTGTGGTTGCCAATGGAATTGATGGGATTATTAGCTGGAGAGTGAATTAATTGATTTGAATTAACTCCTAAAGGGAAGCATGAATAAGGAGAGAAAAACAAAAGGTTTCGATTAATCATTACTTAAGCTTTAAAAGGATAACAAAAATAGTTTGATTGGTTTGCTTTGTATATTATTTCAGACTTTGATTATCAATACTGTAAACAATTAAAAACAAAAGTGAAAATAACAATTGAGATCAACAAATTTTATTTGGATAAACAAATAAAGGATAAAATGGAGAGTGGAGATTATAGAAGGTATGGAACGGATAAAATACATTGAAAGGCAGAAGCTAAATTGAATTATGATAGAAGATCGATAATTTGCCACAAAATTGTGCATAAGATTGCACCGAGTCGAATCTAGATTATCTCAGTTTAGTTCAATTAAGGTTATCCTCTGAACATATACATAAGCATGAACTAAATAAGAGGGTGAGAGATAGAAGGAAAAGAAAGGTCGGTTTGTTTTCCTTACTTCGTTTCATTTCCTCTTTGTTACTCTATCTTTCTCTCAATACTGTTAAGTAAATGACTTGTGTCAAGTCTCTTCTTCGTCTTGTAGTTCTAACCTTATATTTCTCATTCGCATAACTCAGCTGACGGTTTAAAAGACCAAAGTCATTTCTCTGTCCCTCATCCCTCTCTTTCACTTCTCCATTCTTCCGTTCTATGTTTTTCTTCTCTCCCTTCCTACCAATTTAACCAGACAAGTTCCCAGGATAAAGTCTCAATGTATTATATTCTTGATATAACATCTTATCTTTCCTCTCCTTCGCTAATATTTTAGGTTTTTCTCTTTCTCTTGTTGACTTCTATCTTCAGGTGAGAATAGGACCAGAGAAAGAAAGCAGACAGAGAAGAAAGAAGAAAAAGCTAAAGAGGGGACAAAAGAGGGAAGAGATTTCATTCGCAGAGGTTAGACTAACAGTCAATGCAAAAATTTTTCCGGTTAAGCCAACAGATTTTAACATCCATTTTATACTCTCTTTTGGGTTCTTTCTTTCTATCTTCTCTCTATGCTTTTTTTCTCTCTCTCTCTCTCTCTCTCTCTCTCTCTTTCTCTCTAACTCGATATCTGGTCTCCATCATAAACAGCAAGATTACAAATAAACATATTACGGTGTAACTTGAATAGCCAAGACTTCAAGGACAGGATAGAAACAATTGAGACTCACAGCTCACTGACGACCTCCAAATGGATAAAAACCAATGATTTAGGTATAATCTATTTGAGTGAGAAATGAACGTTTATACTTATACCTATACTTGTTCAAAACAACTCAAATTGAGATAAAGTTAGTGAAACAAATAAGATCACTAAAGGTACGATAGAATTAAAATATCAAAATGTGCAACAGCCATGTTTAATCAATCCTGTCCAAGACTTAGATCGGCCTAAATACATGGCCTGACTCTCCACTGTTCAACTATTCCAGCTTTCTTAAAGTAATACAAAAAATGGCCTTGACTCTAAATTAATGTAAAGAAATGTGAAGGATATAAAAAGCAAAAACAAGTAAAACGGAGACAAATCGATAACTAGAGAAGTCAGAATCAAAGAAAAAGAAGAAAAAAGAGAAAATGTGAGAGAAAAGTTTCTCTTGATCCACAAGTTAAAGGCAGATGTAAACCGGGTTAACACATTGAGGATGGAACATCTTTTATCTTAATGATGAACGACAAGGATTAATTGAATAAACAAGGTAAAACCAGAGCCACAAATAATGTTAAAACAAGAGCAAAGAATATTCACTAAATGAAAATGTAGGTAAAGGTGAAATGACAACTTACCCTGTTGATGGGACTTGGATGGACCATTGGTGTTATATCCATTAATTGTAAATAGAGTTGAAGGTGATAGAGATTGTGGTGAAGACGATGAGGACAATTGTGGTTGAAATGTTTGTATCAAAGTTGAAGTGGCTGTCGTTGGATTGGTAGAAAGTGGATGAACAGTCATTCCAGTTTGAAAATTTTTCTCTAAAATAAACTTTTTCATTGAATAATTGAGTTAACTTTATACAAATTCATGAATCAGGTAAACAAGTAAACAATTGATTTTATTGTAAGTGACAGAGGTTATAGTATGACTAAAAAGCATGTAAAGTACAATCAGTCAACATAAAGGAAAGTAATTAAATTAAATAAAATTAAGGCACAAAAATAAGGCTCTTTTCACTTGAGCTTCACAACAGCTTGATATTATATAGTTTAGACAGAGAGAAAGAAAGGGAAGGAAAGGAGCGAGAAGAGGGAGAAAAAGAAAGCAACAGAGTTTTAAAGAGATTTACTTCTCTTTCTTGTTACCTCTAGTGAAAATGTAAGCTTACTCATATGAAAACACACCAATATAAAAGTGCTTTCTTTGTTGGTCTTTTTGGCGAGTTTTGGCTCTTTAGAGATGAAGTCTTTTGACGGCAAACTTTTTTGCTTGGAATTGCTGGAAATTGAGAATTGAAAGAAGCTTCAACTCATCGATTTTGAATTTTACTTAATTTCAGCCATGATTTCATCAACCATTCGATTCGACTAATCATACAACTCTATCAGCGCCAATACCGATCTTCCCATCACAATCTTACGACAGAGATGCCTCCTCATCCACCGGGACCTCACAGGTAAGCCAATATTCTGTTATCATTTTAATTCTTTTTGTATTCTATCATATTTATTAATTTATTCTTATGTTGCTACTTTTCTAGGATTGAAGATCCAATGTATCTTGAAAGATATGGAATCATGCGATCAGGGTGAAGTAATATCCATCAAACGTCAAATTTCCAATCTTTAGATCACTTTGAGACACTCACCTGAACATGTAAAATCAAACTATTACGATAATACAATGTGTCTTCCTATCAAATGAGTTCTCGATACTTTGAACTTTTAGCAACACAACAGGAAAGAGTTCTTGACGACGAAAAGCCAATCAATCTTCTCAACATCAGTATCATCACCTCATCAATCTAACAAAATTATTCAATCAAAAAAGCACCGATTTTTGAACCGACGCTATTCAATTGTCCAGCAGTTCCTGCACCGAACAAAGATTACAAATGTTACAAGCCTACTGAACCTGAAACTAAGGTGGTCTCAAATATTAGATCTAAGCAGCGAGCTAGGGACCAACATCTAGAGCATCGGTTGAAACAAGTGAAGATTGATCCGATGAAGAGGAATCTGAATTGAATAAAGCGAGAAATCGATTGAAATATATGATAACCTCAGGACCGCCATTGAAACTGGAACAAAACCAGAGAAAATTTATTTTCTCGGTCTTTCTCGTTCTACATCTTAATCTACCTCTCATCGATTTTGAATGTTACTAAATTTCAGTCATGTTTTCAGTAAACATAATTCAAAACTTCAGAACGATACTTAGAGTGTTCAGAATTAGCCATCTATTAATTGTTTTTCATAATTGATAGTTCGTTGAATGCATCTAAATTCAGGAAAACAACTATAAACTACTCTAATTATTTTGAAGACTTTGCTCGTAACAGATCAAAAAATTCCTCAAATTTTGCTCAAGGTAAACCAGTTGATTATACAGAAAATTAACTTTCTTACATCAGTGAATTTTTATATCAATGTTTCAGTCCGTCAAAAATGTGTGGTTTGGTATTAAGAAGAAAAGCTGAACCAAAGACTGCTTCAATGCTTATTTTTATGAATCTTATTCAACAATTTTTCTCGTAAATTCAACAATTATTCAATAATCTGGTTAATTAATAAGCTGTTACCAATGATCATGAGTCAAGATAGAAAAAAAAACAGCAAAGGCGGATGAGTCAAAGACAAAAAAGCGAATCGACTTTGAGGATAATGAATTTCGTAGTTTTGATTAGCCATCAGCCAACACCGAGCCATTGTTTTATCTTTATTCATCTGTTGTATTCTGACAATCATTTTCTATTTCGAATACAACCTGAAATTAAATCATTAAACCATTAAATTAAACAGGGCGACGATCTATTAATGCATAGTGTTCACCACAAGAAATTCAGTTCAATTGCTACAACATATTTACTTTTCGCCTTTTGGTATATTGAGCCCAAACAATCTATTATTAGATTGAGTATTACATATTACCATGATAAAAAGTTTTTCTTGTTTCATCACCCAGTTTTGATAAGTTCACGAAGAAATGAAGAACGTGAGGACTCAATAGAGTTTATAGCAAATGAAAACTCAAAAGCACATAGTGTAATAGAAACAAGTTTATTACATAACTCTATTAATATTAACAGTAACTTTTTTTCGCATAGACAGAACTTCCATTGTTTGTACCAATAAATAATATCCGATTGCGCTTTTAAATAAGCTTTGATAAAAGCTAAAACACAAAACTAATCAAAATTGTGATCCATATGAACCAATTATTTCTTGGCTTCTTGCTTTCCTGATTTCCTAAATTTAGTGAAATAAAGTATCAAACCAGCTGTGACACTAAGAGTAAGAATGGAACAATTTCGACGTCCAGTATTAGTATAGGAATTGAAATATTTTGACATTCCAGTAAATTGAGATTCATCGACATGTTCACTGCCACCAGCCATTATTGATAACTGTTTGAATATAAAAAACAATCATTAGCAAAACATTGCATAAAACAACAACACAGGAGCTTTAAAGAGAAACAAAATCCAGATCAAAATATACTCACTTAAGAAACTACTTTGGCCACAAAATTGTCTGATTGACACAATTGAAAAATTAAAAATTAGTTGACACCAGGCAAATTAGACTTGAGATTTGTTTATATATTTGCTACAATTGAAAGTCATTTGATCAGGGATCATATATTAATAACGAACTGTCTGTTTATGCTCACATAATTGAAAAAACTAATCAATTTTACTGATATTCATGGTTTGTAAAAATCAAATTGAAAATAATAATGTTTTATTTTCGCCTAAATCAAAATTTAAAAAATTAATTTCAAGTGTATGCTGTAAATTGATCTTTTAAGCCAAAATCTCAAGTTGTCGCGCTCTGAGAATAGCTACACTGTCTAATTCACACTATTCGTCGGGCATAGCTATTTCACGATCTTCAATTTTCCTTAGTACATTTAGATCATGATTTCATGAGTTTTCTGATTAATGTTTACCGAAAGGAGATTGAAGTTAGTTTTTTCCTAGAGAAATTGAACTGAAATTTGATAAAAATTAGCCACTTCTGATCAAAATCAAGTGTAAAAGCTCTAATAGAGAAAAATTTGAGTTATCATAAAGAGTATCATGTGTCTATCCACTGTTGGATCAAATAAAACATTTTATGTTATTTTTTCGGTGCTTTCTGGATACAAGCTTACAAATGATCGAAACCATTCAATAATTTGGAAACAAAAGTAAAATCTCAGAGTAATAAACACCATTTAGGTGCAAAGTGAAATACTAATATCAACAAAAGCGAAATAACGTGATTGAAGTGATTATAACCATGGTCAATGTAGTTTATCAATCTCTTGCAATATCAATATTGAAACAATACTTCTTTAATTGATATTGGATCGTCAACAGATTAAATGATGAAAAATGAAAGAATGAAGACCTTGCTTTTCATGGAGTCCTTGAAATTAATAAGAAAAATAAATTGAAACAATTGATTAGTGGACAAAAAATGAGGACAACTTTAAATATGATTACAGTTGGTTAACCTAATAGAATGGCTAATCGGATAGAGAGACCCGAAATTAGGGTTAAAGTTAATGCTTTTAACCAGTGAGAAAGGATTGATTTTGTTTGAAGATAAATGTAAATGTAAATCATATTGAAAATGGTTAGGAATTGAATTGATTTAGAGTTGTTGGATTAAGAAAGATGAAGAAACAAAGTTTTACTCAGGCTTCAGTTTTAGTTGATATACCGAGTTAAATCTTGTTTATTATTGTTATGGTTTCTTGGTGGTTCCCAGTTTTTCCAGCAGATTAATCAGTGTTTATCTGTATTGTGTGTTTCAATTAATCAACAAATCACACTGTAAAGGTTTCATTTTTGGGGCAAGAACAAGAAAAAAAACGAAAAACAGATTTAACAGTTCACTATTTGCTAACAATCAATCCTAATGAAAGTACAAAAAAATAAGTTAAAGGTAATGTGTGAGTTTGTCTGACAGATTTATCAGCATACAACAACTATTTACTTGATCATTTCAACTTTTGATAGTTAAGGTGGTGTTTGGATTGATGATCAAGATCAAGGATAATACATTGGGATCCAACAATCAGCCAAATTGTTTCACTCCTGTTTATATTTTCAATCTTTTCCCATTTTCTTGATCACATCTTCATTTTGTTTTGTGTCTTTGTAATTTTCACCATTAATCACCTTTAAATTGCCATCGAATCTTGATTTTTGTTTCTTGATTCCAACAAATTTCGTCCGATTGGCTTAGATTATAATTAATTGCTCAACGATGGGAACCCGAGAAAGTAAAATGATGTCCTCTTCAATCAGTGGTCTTGCTGCAAGTTCATCCACTTTAACAGCGTCTGCATCACGCTTAGCCAATGATCGACTTGCTCCGTCCACTAAATCGATCTATTATTGTGACCATGATAAAGGAGCCATTTGGAGTGATTTACTAACTACTGACCTATTAGAGTATATCCCCGATCACTGGTCACAGTTTGAGCCACCTTCTTCCTGTACCAATCTACTTCTTGCCATACTTTACTTTTTAATATTTGTTTTTGGCTGTGGAGGCAACGGATTGGTTATTGTCCTTTATCTTAAGTAATTACAGTGTTAATTTCAAATACATATCCAGCAACTAATTATGATTAACTTTTACACTCTATTCTTTGCTCAATGCTTACCATTTAAAATTAGATGAAGCCTTTTGAACGTAACCACAAATTTTGCTTTGTATACATTTGTTTTACGAGTCTAGGCCTAATTTTTTTGCGATTTAGTCCCTTTTTTTATACCAAAATGATGAATATTATCATTGATTTAAGCTAATCTATTCTCTTTTATACACAGAAACAAAAAACTCCGAAGTCCATCCAATTTATTATTGTTTAATTTGGCAATTGCTGACTTCTTTATGATCTTTAAAACTCCTGTTTTTATTTATAATTCAGTTAAATGTGGACCTGCTCTTGGTTCATTAGGTAAGTCCTGTTAATTGTTTCAATGTCTTTCTTCCCTATTCAAATAGATTCATTGATATAAGTTGAGCCTGTGAAATGAAATCAATCATTCTGACAAGGTTACATACTTAATGCTATTAAAAATAAACCATTAACTCCCAAATCTGTGATTTTTTAACAGAAGTCTTAAGTTGTAAAATAAATCATAAGATTATTAGTTTAAGAAGGAGGATAATTACCAGAATTAGTGTTGAAAAGGAGCTCTAAAAGTGTATTAGACATGATGAAATGGGTTTTAACATCATTTGGACATTGTTAGGAGCAAAGAGGCTTACACTTGTTACAATTTTCATGCTTTGTTAAAGACTTCTAACTATAATAGTTAGTATTTTTAACTCAACCAACATTCATTTGATTCATTTTTAATCATTTTAGGTTGCGATGTTTATGGTTTTCTTGGTGGATTAACTGGTTGTGGAGCCATTTTCTCGGTTGCGATTGCTTCTATAGATAGATACAATGTCATCTCAAATCCTTTGAATCCACGTCGACTAACAACAGTTACATCAACATTGGCTGTACTCTTTATCTGGGCCTATTCAGCCTTCTTTGCGACTTTACCATTGCTCCAAATTTTTAATCGTTACACCTATGAAGGATTCTTGACCAGTTGTACGGTTGACTATTTGGCTGAGGAAACGTCCGTTCGTGCTTTTGTCTTTTGTTACTTTGCCGCTGCTTGGTGTGTCCCAGTAACCATTATTGTTTGCTCCTACTATGGTATTTATAAAGCTGTTGGTGCCTCAGAGAAGTCTTTAAGAAAGATTGAAGATACCACCGGTGGGACATCAGGAAAGGACAAGGGCAAAAACAGTCAAAAGGAAGAAATTAAAATTGCCAAAACAGCAGCTGTCCTCATCTCTCTGTGGCTCGTCTCTTGGACACCTTATGCAGCCATTGCTTTAACTGGTGCAACTGGAAATGGTGCTCTTCTCAATCCAGGTTGGTCCATGATCCCAGCCTTAACCGCTAAAATAGCTGCCACAGTGGATCCATTTGTTTACTCCTTGTCTCACCCAAAATTCAAGAAAGAAATTGAAGCCATGTTCGGTTCTAAATCACAAGGTAAAGGTGCAGCAAACAAGGCACCAGCCGATGATACTGCTACAGTCGACACTAAATACTAATCAGATAATGTCACCAGTATAATGTATCATAACTGAACTGTTTTGCTGAATTATGGTTTACTCTTTCGTTTCTCATCATTTATCTCATTCACACTCTTTTACTGCTCGCAAACTGTGAAAACATGAGTATATTCATGATTTATTTATTGATAATTTCAGTGTTTTAGCAATAATCCTAGTATTGACATTCAATCATCTCATCAGTAAACCTTTATTTACTATTTACACCTGAAATAACTGAACTAGTTGGCTGTTAATTTAGACCAATTTAGATTTTTTTTAATTTCAGTGATTGATTGAAGAGTTTCAACTGTTAGTACATGGAAAATTATTATAAAAAAATTTGACTTTCTCATAATAAATTAAAGCTGGATTCGCTCGAGAGTTATGATAAGCGCATTTAGCGATCAGCCATTTGGCCTTCAATGGTTCATTAGTTCAAGATGCTGATATTTATGTACAATTGATTCAATATTTTATTTTGATCTTCATTGAGCAATTTGTTTTAATCCATCCTAATCTCATTGAAATGAACTGAAATAGCAATAATTGTTTCTCAATTAGATCTTGTATGGATTATCAGCTAATCTGTTTAACCAAACATTTTAAGTTATTAATAAACTCAATTAAATCTTAACTCACTACTTTGTCCTGTCATTAGAGGCTTGAAACTGGATGTAAGCACTAATCGATGTAAAAATTGATTTAGTTTAACTAATTTTTGTCACATAAGAGTAATTTTCATTGGAGAAATCGTTGAAATTTCGTGTTCGATGAAAATGATCTTTTATCAACATTTGGACATTAAGATGATACTGGTTGATGGTGGATGGATTATTATCATTAATAATGATGATATTTTAAAATAATATTAATGATAACAAGAAAAACTTGATTCGATTTGTACCAAAAAGGTAAACCTTAAATGTCTCAGATCTTTAGCTGGGTGACTTGAACATTCGCTTACGTTAGTAACATTTAATGTTGATGATAAACTGTTTGAACAAATGAATTGCTTGAAAAAGTTTACATTCGTCATTTCAACAAATTGTTATTCATAGGCTTTCAACCCAATTATCAGTTAAAATTTAATTAAACTAATTTTTTTCAGATCAATTTTTGCATGTGAATCAAATTTTGTGTTAAAACAACTTTCAATAATGGATCAAATTCATCCTTACAGATTCATTAATCAATGTTAAAGTGTCGTTTCAATGCAATTTCCTCGTATTAATTAGAAATAAATGCATATAAATTAATCACAATTAACAACAGAAATTCATCATTTTTAAAGTGTAACAGCCTTTGCTGATCGATTTATTCGCAGATCAATTGTAAACTATTGTCATCTAAGTGACAACAATATCTTAAATCGTCTCATATTTTTCCAAAGCTGAACTTTCTAGTCAACAAAACTCAAAAAAAACTCGCAACTAACTGTTATAAATCAAATTGTATTTTTTGATTTAGGTTTATCATTTATCGTTTATAATTTACCATTACCAATACACCATAGATGAATGAATCGTCATTAAGCAGCCGCCAAGATGCAACTTTGTATTTGTGTTAAAAAATAATACCTTTAAAATTGATCAAATATCAATCACAAATTTTGATTGCATGAAAGATGATTGAAGATGCTCTTGATCTGAAGATATTCATGATGTTATTTCATTGTATGAGATGACTAAGCTTGCAAGCAAAGTCAATATTTATAGATTACTGCATAAGCTCTTGGAATGCATACCACAATAAACACAACCCGAAATCTTGTCATGTTATCACTCATAATCAAATCGAGTCTAAAAGAAAGCGCTGAGGAGCCTTATGGGTCTAATATGCCACGAATAAAATCGTAGATCATCAAAAAATATATTGCATAATTCAATCTTCAGACCTTGAAACTATCACTTGAATTATTTCTATTATCTATTTATAATTATTCATATTAGTGTTATTTTTTACTATCATTAAATTTATTCAATTCAATTCAAATTTCAGAAAAAAATTCATTTCAGTCAAAAAATCTAAGGATAAGTCCAGATTTTTGGTATTGAAAACCTAAATTTTTCTGTATTGAAAATCTAGTTTTTCTGACTCTAGAATAAATATTCAACTTTTAATTGAACTGAGTTTTAGGTTGCAAATTTCAATGGTTTTTAATGACAATGAGTTTTTATCAAATTTTGATCACTTTTAGTACCCATGTCTACTGGGAAAATATGAGGGAAAAGGAGATGAAAATTATGACCAAAATGATGAACCAAAGTGACCAGGATAAGTCCAGAAATTATAAAGATAAAATTAGTTATTTCATTAAAGATTTAACAACCGGACAAAGCATCTCAAAAAATGAAGAAAAGGCCATTTATAAAAAATATATGACAGGATATGGCCGAAATTATAGTTGTATTTTGCACTCAAATTGTGTTTTAAAAATAAGCAGAAAATCTATTCTGTTGAAAACCATTTGTCACACAATTTTTTTAAAATCAATTGTCCAATAACTAATTGTAATTCGTCTTTTGGTGTTGTCACCAATTTTATAAAGCATTTTAAAAAAGATCATGATAATTGATAAGACACATCCATGAGAAAAATGACAAAAAATCGATTTTACTTCATTATTGTTTAATAAATGAAAAAATTCATAGTTTAATCTTGTTTCAATTATGTTTCAATCAATTATTGGTAGGCTCGGGTAATCATTGGGTACTCAAGCCTCCCAATAATCAAATGAAACTTATTTGAAATTGTTTGTAATTAAACATGGATAAGTCTGCATTTTTTGAAGTTAAAGAATGAATATTTTTATATCGAAGTTTTTTAAAAAATTTGACGATGATTTTTACAATGTTTCTCGAAATCGTTAATTGTAGTAAAATGTTTTGAACAATCAGGGAAGGGACAATCAACATAAAAGAAAAAGGATTGTAAATGATTTTCTACGTTGTAGATTTTTTTCTTATTAATAAATTTACATTTCTCCTGACAAAGGAAACAAGAATAATTGTGACCAGAGCCAGTCATAAAGTGAGAATATATTTCTTTTTCTTGCTCTTTGCTAACAATTAGTCCAGTGTTCCGATCTCGTAAAAAATGGATAACTTGTTTTTTATACAATCTGGACTTATCCATATTTTTTCATTATTTATCATCTCCTGCTTCACCCTGTTCCATCTCCATCCCAGCATCATTTGCAGCCTCGTTTTCAAATATTTTCTCATCATTTTTTTCGTCCATTTCCTTTTCATCTTCGTCATCATCCTCTTCAATTGAATCATCATTGATTACGGGTATTAAAAGTGACAATCTCATTAAAACCACAAAACAATTATCAGGTTCTTCGTCAATTGACTTATCCTCGATTTTGTTAATATTTTTTGGGAATAAGTCAAAAGATGCCAAAAATTTTTCTTAGTTTTGGTTGGATTTATCCATTATTAAAACACTGAAGTACAGTCAAACCTGTCAAAATGAGACTCTCTTAAAATGAGACGTTGCCAAGCAACATAGTAACCATTGAGAGACTTCATTCAAAGTTAAGTTAACGTTTTTTCAAAATGCCTCGTCGTAATCTCAACTACCATGAGAAATTAAAACTTATTCAAGTGAAATCTAAAAATAAACATGTTGACCAATTGATGAGTGAATTCAAAGTGAGCAGAGCAACAGTATTCCGTATATTGAATAACTCAGAGAAAATCATCAAAACTGTCAATGGTTGTAAAGGTAAAATGAAGAGGTAAGTTGTCATTTACTACCATTGATTATTTTACCAATACTCACTTTAATTTTTTTTTGTTTCTCAGAATTGTTGAATCAGTTGATTCTTTTGATCAAAAAATGGTTCAATATATTAAACAAATGAATGAATTTGGTTTTCCAGTAACAAGTTTGATGTTAAAACTAAAGGCTAAAAGATTGGCGGCAAATGAAAACAAAGAACTTGTAGGTTCAAATGGATGGTTGGATTGCTTTAAAAAACGATGTAATATCAAACATGGAAGACTCAGTGGTGAATCAGCAAGCACTAACATGGAGATTGTGACCAAATTTAAAGATGAAATTATACCAACAATAATACTCAAATATCCACCACAATTCAGATACAATTTAGATGAAACAGCAATTTTCTATCGCCAACTGCCAAACAAAACATATTTTGTTTCAAAGTCTGCTCATTTTGGTTCAAAGATATCAAAGGAAAGAGTTTCAATTTTAATCGGATGCAATCATCGAGGTGATAAACTTATTCCTATGATAATTGGAAAATCTAAAAATCCAAGAGCATTGAAAGCTAACTATTCCGAGTTTCAAAATCTACAAATAATTTATAAGTCAAATAGTTCAGCTTGGATGACACTTAAACTCTTCGATCATTATCTATCTGAATGGCACAAGGAATTAATAGAGAAAGATGAAAAAATAGCTCTCATCATTGACAATTTTGCAGGACATAAGGTTGATGAGAATAAGTTTCCTAATATTCAATTTTATTGGTTACCTCCACAAACTACTTCACATCTTCAACCAATGGATAATGGCATAATCAAAGCCTTCAAAAACAAATATGTTCAACATTTATTTCAAAGATTCTCGGAATATTTTGATCAAAACATGTCACTCAATGTTATCATGAAAAACATCAATATTTTTGATGCTTTGAAATGGATAAATGACTCTTGGTCGGAAGTTTCAATGGACACCATCATTAATTGTTGGAATCATGCTGGTTATCGTGAAGAGATTGTTGATGAATCTCTAATAATTGAGAATATTGAAAATAATGATGAAGATGATAATGTTGCTCAAATTTACAGTCAGTTAACTGAAGGCATCAAAGATTCACCGACTTTAGTTGAATACATGGATAGACTGACGATGAATGATTTAAACACCTATTCAGTGTCAGATTATGAGAGTACAAGGTCTTTGTAAACTGTATTTAATTTAAATTAATCTAAAGTTCAATAAAAACTCACGAAATGAACAAATTTAATCACCAATCTCACACCTAACAAGAGATTGTTTACATTCTGCAGTTATTTTCAGGGACTTTGCCTTTAAAATTGCGTAAAAAGCTATCCCCACGAAGTCTCATTTTGAGAGGTTTGACTGTATCAGTAAAAA
This sequence comes from Tetranychus urticae, assembly GCF_000239435.1. The sequence goes on along the minus strand of NW_015449953.1, from coordinate 959,727 downwards.
CATTAAAAGCAAAAATTGAACGAGTCTATTAAAGCTAAAATTAGAATTATATTTAGAGACTAATTTAATTAAACTTACCTAATTAATGAATATCGTTAATCCTCGAATTAAACACTTGATAAGTCAGGTCAAATAATTAACTAATTCAATAAAATAAACTAATATAAAACTAATATAAATATAAAATAAAATAAAATAAACCACCCAAGTCTATAGACTTAAACTTGGCTCGACTTAGACTTGCATTAAAATTTGTAGAAAGGATTTTAGATTAAAATTGTACAATTGACTATTCTTTGATGTTTAAAATGTAACTTAACTTTGTATCACAGATGAAATGAGATGGAAATAAAAAAGGTGAAATGATTGAGCAAAGTTTTTTTAATATTATTTTCCTATCAACAATAACAGTTAACTGACATTGCTGGAAGGAGTTATCAATGTTCTGATTGAGTGTGGATCCAAAGTTATTGGAACTGAAACTGAAGCAAATTTGTTGATAACCAGGTTAACTGGATTATCATTTGTATTGAGGATAACAATAACCTTCTGGTTACTTGGATCTTCAAAAGCTGCTAAATAAACTCCTCGAGAATTACCTTGAACTTGATGGCCAATGTACACTGAACCTGGTGGGATAAACTTGGAGAAATGTCCCAATGAATAAAACATTGGATTACGATAGTAAATTTTTCTATCAGTGTCCACAAGTATTAAACCATCAGTCGGATTGTTTGCCCATGAAGGACCTCCTTTTAAATCGAGAACAAGATTCCAATCAAGCCATCCAGTGGTATAACGATTAATATCTTCAATTATATCTATGGCATAAGTTTCGGCTCGAGTCCAGTTTCCAAGTTGAGCTGAAATGAAGCGAAATAAATATTGAGTGTCAATTTTAAATGGTAACTTTTCTTAGCGATTCTAACCTCTTCTAGTGCTAAACCTTTCATAACCTTCGCATGCTTCAGTTGAAATGAGAAAATGATTCGGAAATTTGTCATGAACCACATTGAGTTCATTGTAACGTGGTCGATTGTCGATCTTATACCAATGAAAGGCAACGCCGTTGACGAAGGAAGCAGCTGTTTCATCTGTAAGAACAACTTGAGTGTAATTAGGAAGATATTCTCTGGCGTCATCGTAAAGAAGTAAATTAAGATTATCTCTTCCATAACCAGACTTTTCAAGTTCAGGACCTAAGTCATCTTTAATCCAATCTCGCAAATTTTCTGGTGTAAAACCGAGATTGTTGTAAAAAAAGTCTTCATTTTCAATAGCTTGAGTTGGCTCATTTTGAGTTGTTATCGCCCAAAAGTCGACTCCCTCTTTAGCGTAAGAATCAAGGAATCTGTTTAAATTGATACAAAACGTTAAGAGTTATATATTATTACATCAAATTTAATTTCATTTTCATTAAGATATTGCTTACTTAACTAAATATCTGGCCCAAGCTTTATAAAAAGGTCCACCTGGTATTCCTCTGAGAAAGCCACTTCCAGTAATATTGTTATTGGTTTTCATCCAACCTGGCGAGGACCAAGAACTACAAATCAATCTAAAAGGACCATTTTTTAGTTCTAAGGCTCTTTTAATCATTGGAATCTGTAAATGAAATGAAAATTGCAAAAATGGAAATTGAAAGTACAAATTGTAAAAGATGACATCAACCATCAATACCATTTTTAATCACCAAATATAAACTTCAACTGTTCAACTTGAAAACCATAAGAATCACAATGTTGCTTACCTTTAAATTTGTATCCTCAGGTTGAAGTGCAAAATTTTTCAATTCTAAATCTTCTTCATCATTGTTATCATCATAGGTATAGACTCGAGAAGAGAAATCAGTTCCAGCAATTGGGACTCGACCAATTGCATAATCTATTCCATGGGTTGAGACATAATCTTTCATTATTTGATCTCGCAAATCCATGGGTAACGTGAGTAAATTTAGTCCCGCAGCATCAGTGAAGGCCCCGCCAAAGCCATGGATAGTCTGCCTGCGATCATTCGATCTCAATGTGACTACAAGTGATGGAGGGTATAATGGTCTGGTTAAATGGTTGAGGTTGACTCGAGTCAAGTGGAAACGATGTTGAGTCCGTGAAGAAACCCATTGATCAAGGTATCCCTTTGGAGGTCGGGTTGTTCCCGGTATTGGTGGACATGAACGAGTATCACAAGCACAAACAAATGAATTTTGATTGAAGTACCTTTTAATACAATGATCAGTTAAACTCAACTGAAATTGTAAGACAATTAACACTATTGTTGACAATTGAAAAGCCATAATGCATTTCAATTGTTCCTTCAATGATTAAACTAACAAAATTTTTCCAATAACTTTCAATATGTTTGAATGTATCAACATAACGAAAGAAATACGTAATAAACGAAAGATCAAGACTCGATTTGTACCAAAAAGGTAAACATTAAATGTCGCAGATCTTTAGCTGGGTGACTTGAACATTGGCTTACGTTAGTAACATTTGATGTTAATGATAAACTGTTTGAACAAATGAAATTAGTTTCCCAATCAACATTTAACTAATGATTATTCATAGTGTTGAAAGCTGGCTTGAATGTGTGTTCAATCAAGCTGTCTATCACATCAGTGTTAGATCTTGTCGATACATTAGTTTAACCTCTTTCTGTTCCAATATCATTATCTACGTACGAAACAATTTTACCTCAAATTAAATTTAAGTTTTACAATTAACACAGAAAAAGAACAGTAAATGGATTTTTTTCCAAAAACAATTTACTTATGTTAATCAAAGCTCAACAGTTAGCAATGAAAATGTTTCTTGTTCAAACAATTGTTCAACTGTGGATCAAATTCATCCTTACGGATTCATTAATCAATGTTAGAGTGTCGTTTCAATGGATTTTCCTTGTATTAATCAGAGATAATGAATTTAAATTAATCATATTTTGTCACACAAATTTATCATTCGCCAATTGGTATCAACGTCAGCTCAGTGAACAGCTTTTGTTTGAAGAGATTTATCAAAAACCAATGTTATCCAAGCAACTATACCATCTTAAGTCGTCTCATTTTGTCCAAAGCTCAACTTGCTAGTCAAAAAATCAAATAAACTCACAATTAAACGTTATAAATCAAATTTTATTTTTTCATTTAGCTTTTATAAACAATTTATCATTTACCATAAATGAATAAATCAATATTAGCAGACTCCAAGATTTAACTTGGTAATTTGTTAAATAATAGCCTTTAAAATTGATCAATGTGGACTCTCTTTGGAGACTTGCTTAGAGACAGTTAACCAGGTTATATCAATCAAAATTTGATTCCGGAGACACATTCACAGTTGGAGCTAATTTCAAATTTTATCAGATTTTCGATCGAAAAACCAATAATTTTTGGACAAACCTAAAAAGATTCGATGAAATTGAGTTTTTCAACGCGTTTGGAAGCAATTGGCATTTACAATATTGAAATATTGGAGTTGAAGTGTTGTCAAAAACGGGTTATCTTTGGAGTTTTGATGAAAATTGTTGGATTAACATGTATTATTCAAGGATTGTGGATAATTCTTGGATACAATCATGATGCCATTACACTTATGTATCATTAGCTTTATATATTCGAAGGCATTGTCTTGACTTTTGGAATCAAACGGAATAAAACTGACAATTGTGAGACATTTTTCAACCTTATACAATCAGTGTTTAGTTTTCAACCTGAAATCTTGTTCAATCCAGATGAAGCGGTTTACCATTTGTGTAATTACAATTCCGATTGGTATTTTTTATCAATATTGCAACAACTCTCGACACCAGTCGAACTCAATTTGGACTTTTATTATTCACTAATGAAAAATCTTGCCAACTATTTACTCGACAGAATCCAATACACCTCAACCCATCTCTTAATAATTTTAACTAGAATAGCTCTTTTTAATGGACCCACAAAGACTCACTTGTCAGTTTTTATGGCCCTACAAACCTAAAAATTCCCAACTCTTAACTCAATATTCAAAGTTTTTATGCAATTCCTTTGCTAGTAACATGAATTCTGATTAAGCTTTGACAGATTTTCGGACATAATGTTCAACCATGGCTTTCAGGTTGTCTTTAAAATCCTTTTAGTTTAGCCACAATTTTTACACAAAAATTTGATGTTTTGACTTCATATGTATAATACAACAATGTTAAGTGTCATTTTGTCTTTCTTTCATTTTTGTTTCTTTTTTACTGTCTATTTTAGTCTCTTTTTTACCTGCTTTTCCTGAGTTTCAGGGTCGGGTTCTAAAAATTTGTATATTTTTGCGGCGACATTCAGGTCAAAACCTTTCTTTTGCGATTAACAGAAAATAGAATCATTGTGTGCAGAAAAATTTTGACAGAAAAATACCAAAACGGTATTAATATAATAGAGCATAGATAATATTATACATATCAAGAATAATATTAATAGTTGTAATAATTAAAATGAGCTGAAAAGTGTTTAGTATGCATAAGGAGCGATTCCGTATTGTGATCCATGGTATGAGTAGGGTCCAGGATAAGCATAAGCGTATCCGTATGGGTTTCTTTTATCAGGATAAACTGGCATTAAATATTGCATATTTTTGGCTTGTTCAGCGCGTTTTTCACTTCGAATACATCGAGCAGATCCAAGGAACATGATTGAAGCAATCAAACACTGGCCGATTCCAAGCCATGCGAGAATATAAGACCAGCCATAATAAAATTCACTCACTCCGTGTTGTTTTAAAACCTTGAAAAGTAGAGTGAAAAGAAAAGTCAATAAGGCAAAAGTCGCAAGTAACAACCAAATCTATAAAGATACTCACAGTTGGCCAACCATTGTATGAAAGTTCATCTTTAAGTTTATGTTGATCATAAAATTGGACTCCATGCCAGAGACCCATGGCACCAGCGTCAAATAAAGCTAATCAAAGAAATGCAAACATAGATCATTAGAAAAATTGTAATCTTGAATGAAAGAGATTTACTCAAATTAAGGATCCAGCAAAGTTAGCTCGGTTACTTTTTAGAAGGGTTAGGTGATGTTATATTATTTTATGGCATTAAAATTATAAATTACCTGCTAAAAGCTGCATAATACCAGTGGCAATGAGATTGGCGTGAGATCGTTTCCAACATCCTGCGATCCCGGTGAAGAATGAAAGAGTCAACAAGAAAAAGGCAACAACATACAATGCTACTACGGATCGAGCAAGATCTGATGAAGAGAAACGAAATATTAGCAGGGTAAATATTGAATAAAATTGTTCATCGTTAACAACGATATTGGTTAAACAATGAAATAAAAATTGTTGGTACAATGAGCCTGACAATGTTGGTTTGTTTACAAATGAAAGGAGGGAAATAATGAAAGCAGTGCCATCTTATAGCTTGTTTAGTAAAAATAATGATCTCAAAGTTGACTGTAACATGACAATTAATGGATACGCTTTAACAGGAGAAGTTAAATTTAGTTAATGTAATCTGTATTCTCAAGAAAGTAAATTAAAAAATTAAAGATTTAACAATCATCAATCGCAATTGAACAACTTTTAAAACATATAATTTGAAAAAGACTTTGAAATGAAATCTTTGCATTTATCCTTCAAGGTTTCAATCATAGATGAATGATCGTTGAAACAAATGACAATCTTGGTGATTATAATGATAAGTTGAGTGTAACAGTAATAACGGTTGGATACTTTAGTCTAAAATTTACATGTTAATTAACAAGGACCAACAATAACAACTAACAGCAACTGTGTGTAAAACAGTATCATTGTCATTACAGCAATAATACAATAAGGATGAAATTGTTATCTTACTCCATGTCTATACCTGTTTTCAATTACAAATGACAGTGAGCTCTTATTGTTGAAATTAAACCAACAATTTAAAGAAATGTTTATCAACATGAATGCATTTTAATCACCAAATAACCGTCTAACAATAAACAACGATTTGCCTGTGCTGTTGGATCAACTCGGTTAGCTGTAGACCATCAAAGATGCTTTACCAGTAAAAAACCCATAAAATGGTTAATTTTGAGAAAATTAATTTAAATGAACTCAACTGGACTATTAAAAGTAATTACTATCAAAACATCTGTTATAAATATAATCTTTTTCTCGTCAGTAATGATGAAAAAAGCCAAATGAATCAAGCCAGTCATTAAACAATTTGATTCAAATTTTTGACTTCACTTCGGGTAAAAATAACCCAATGAGTATTGTCGTTGAATCATATTAAGCTCAATATTTCTTTGAGATTAAACCAGTTTTTAGCATTAAATCAACTCTTGAATCTTCATTTCGTATCAACATTTAAATTTCTTGTCACAATGATAATTGAAATTAGCTTTATGAAGTCAGCTAAAGTTGGTATTTAAGAGTTGTTCATTAGGATGGACTTGGCGCAATAAAAACATTTGAAAAGAAAACTCGTAAAACTTTAAGATTTATGTCAATTCGTGATTAGGTTTACGAACAGGGAAAGTGAAAGATGTCTTGTAATGGTCACTCATGCAAGAGTCCATTTTGCAATTTTCACCATGAAAGGAGTAAAGGTGGTAAAGGAAGAGGAAGAGAGGTAAGAGAAGAATACAATTAAGAATTAATTTTTACTTTTAATTCAAATGGACAAGGAAGTTGTAAATGATGTTCATAATGATGATACAAAATGAATGGAAATATCATTTCTCATGATAACTCTTCAATCATTGAAACCCTTTCTTTTCATCACTTTTCTCTCAAATAATTATCATCATCACTCTCTGTTTTCAACCTGTCATAATCAATTCAATTTACCATTTCATTTTATACCTTTTTTACACACAAAATCATCATTCCTTTATTATCATTTCAACTGAAAACTATTTCCTTCATTTCCAAAATTGACCTTTGTGTCTGTCCAACAAATGTTTCAATTGTTGACCGATACTTACGAAGTCTTTCCCATCTTTGATCTGAAAATTTTTGCGATTCTTCATCTTCAGGAATATGATAATCTACGTTGACACATTGAGTTTGAGTTGGAGATAAATAGGTTTCCACTGTAAGAGAAATTTAAAAATATTGATTAGTCGATTGCAATTAAAATGATTAAAATGGTTCTCACACTTAAAATTCATAGCAATTTGAAAGCTATAAACATTTACAATTCACATTTTGACAGAAATTGAAAAACATTGAAAAGATTCATTTTTTTAGTCAGTTGATCAATTGTTAAAGCCATTCAATTAGAATCAATTAATCACGAAATCTTTAACTTGATGTGGAGACAAAAACAATCAAATTAAGGTCAACAAGGATATAAACAGGTTAACACGAGTCAATCAATTTACGACACAATCTATTGTAAGTTTAATTACAAGTTGCAATTTAAGCTTTTCACTGATCATTTGTTTGCTCATTTAAAGGCAATAATGTACAAAATGATAACCAATGAATCAACGGCAAAACCTGATAATCTGTTGATTATTCATGACAATTAAGAAAAGTTATAAAATATAATATTTTTGTTACCTTTACTGGTTCATTGATTAACTTGAAGTTTATTGACATTTGATATCAATAAGCAAACAATATATTGTTAATTTAAACCATTGAAATTGATTTCTTTTTCAATTGCAACTTGATTGTTGAAATATCCTAATCAACTGTCACTTGAAAGTAACACAATCAAGGGGAGAAAAATCAGGATCAGAGTGAAGTGGAAAAGAAGGTAAAAAATGAAATTAAAGTTGGACAATTAATTGTTTTTTTAGACAATTTATTTCACTTTTGATTCTTCAAAATCAATTGGAATCAAGAGTTTTTGTATGTTTCTCAAGCGATTGAAACAATTGGCAAAATTGTAATCACAAATGAAGGCTTTTAATATTCAAATTGTAATAAAGCAAATGTAAATGGCTTTTGTCACGATCAGAATCAATAGTTAACCTGTTAAATTGTGATTGAACAAGAAGAGTTAATCTCATGCTGATTAAAACCATTAAATTGCAGTAAAGTGGATCAAAATAATTTGACAAAAAATTGAAAACTCAAATGTATGCTCATCAAGATTTAAGTCTCAAAACTGATTCTAGACTCGATTCAGGATTTAATTTAAGGCTGATTTAGATGAAGATTCGGGTTCATTTGTGATTAATGTTGGGCTCAAATTTAAGGCCATTTCAAGGGTTGATTGTAAGCCAGATTTACCAGATAAGTGGATGGAGATGATGAAGAGAAGGAAGAAACAAGTGTTTTATTTCATTGAAGATGATAATTTTTGGCCCTTTTTGTTTCCTGAAAACTGGTTCACCCAAATTCTCATCGATATGTATGGCTACCTTTTTCAATGGATTATATTGGTCCTGGCAGAGAATCAAGTTAATCATTCATTTACAATTAACGGTAACATTTCTGGTTCTCTTCATTAATCAGATTAAAGATCAAGTTTACACTTAAATGTCACCAATTGAGAAACCATTGAAAACAAAACGTTTGAATGAAACATTGAAATGACCATTGACTATTAATAGTTACCATTGAAATGAAAAACCAGAAAAAACCAGGAAACCAATTTTACTAATTAGCATTATGCTTATCATTAGAGATGAAAACGTTTCTCATTCAATCAACACCCAATTGTTAACGTTATTTTCATATTAGAGGTTATCATTTACTGATTTCGATCAATCCAGTAAAATGATAAAAATAACAATCAATGATCAAGGATGGAAAGGGTATAATCACAGGTAACAACATCATGATTTAACCTCTATCATCTTTATATGCAAAACAATGAGAATCTTTTTTCGGTTTCATTTCAATTATCAATCAACTGTTGCAACAAAAGAAACTGTTTAACCATAACAATTTAAATCCTATTAATAAATTCAACCTTTTTACATTGAAGAGATGAAGAGACATTTAATTGTGATTTACTGATCAAAGGTAAAGACAAGTCGAGAGTTGGGGTTAACAAATTTTTATAATTGTACAATTAAACAGAAAAGGTTAAGGGAAAGAGGTTAATTTTTGGAGAATCAAATCAAATTGATTGGTCTAATTGAATGTTGATCATGAAATATTCATTATTGAACCAATTTTTTGAATATCTATTACCATTAATAAAGTGTATTCAATTTTGTACTCTTTTTTAGAAGTAAAATAATGAGCAAATCTTTACTGACCCATTTTGATTTGGTTTAGCCATTCAAATCAATGTAACATTTAAGGATCATTTTACTGGTCATTACACTGGTAATAGACTAAATTGACTAAATATAAATGTAAATTAAATGGTCAAATAATTTGCATCTTAATGTCAACCCAATTTAGCAACTGTGCAACAGTCAACTGAGTTTTGAGTTGAAATTTAGTCTATTTCAAACAGAATTACATTTTTCAATATTTTACTCAATTTAGCTTTTACAATTAGCATCTTAATCATCTTGGTCACCATTAACCTGACTTTTGTTCCGCAAATTTGCAAAATTGCAGTCAAACTTACATCTGATAGATTCAGCATTAGCTGAATCATGATTGTTAAGCCCAAGTAAATCAAAAAAACGAATGGATTGGTTTCAATTACTGATTCTTTTGATTATCAAGAGGCAAAATTATTGAAAAATCACTACTTTTTTGCAATTCATAATTAAACTTGAATTTGATCGGTTTTTTGCATTTACAATTGCATGTTAACATGAATAAGTTCATTTACTTGTTCAAGACTAACAGCAAGATTGGTAACAATCCCAATAAAATGGTTAAGCTATCGAAACGAAGAGTTGAACAATTTTTATTGTTAACTTATTATTAGATTATCAGAGTTATAATTTGAAGAGATGATAAAAAATGTTGAAGGTTAACCTTTATATTCTGGTCTTTAAAATATTGAGATTTGGTGAAAAAAATGAGGTTATTTTTGGGTTTGATTGGGTTAACTGTCGATTAATTAGAATGATTGATTATTCAGGTTGGAATGAGAAACAAGATGGTTAACACTTTGATTCCCGATTATTCACCATTGAAGAGCGTTTGAATCAACGATAATGATCATTGTGTTTATTGACAACACTTAATTTTGTTAATGATTATGATGATGACAATAATGATGATGGTTAAGTGTCCAACAAAATATTTCATTGCATCAACATTGGCTTAAAAATGGGTCACAATAAAAATGTAATTGTCTTTATGAAAGCACAACTCATCCATAATCATCTTCAATTGTATGAATACAATTTAACTTTGTATTGATTACAGGCTGTACAGAACAATTTGTTAATCACAATTTAGAGTTACATTTTGTTAGGAAAAAGTGCAATTTAAAGTTGAACATGATTAGAGTTTAATGATGAGTTGCTAGTTCAATTGTTCACTAATTGTTCTCAATTTAATGTTAATCAGGTTGAAAATGTTGCTTATGTTTGTTTTTACCTTTTCCCAATTTATTGGTCGGTAACAAATGGTTATCATTTGAAACCATCAAAAGTTCAGTAGCTATCAACAACAAATTATCACTGATAATATCAGACAATAACTATAATTTAGATTTGATGAAAATCGGAAAATATTTAAAATGTGAAATTAAATCAATGACTTTACATTGTTTTGGATGGTTTTGCAAACAAGGAAAGTTTACTTGATAATTGAATGATCAACTATTGAGGCAAAAATGATTGACAAGAAATTGTAATCATTGGGAATGATTATTGATTAACAACAACATAATTATAATTAGTATTACAACAATTTAGTTATCCTTGAAACCAAACCCAATGCACCTTCAAACAAGTTTACAATTTGAAGTAATCAATTCAATTGGAAATGGTAAAGGAATCAAATCAAAATAACAAGAAAATCTGAAAAAGGTTGAAATTAAAAATAGCAAAGTATTGAAACCAAAAAAGTTAACCCAAAAGTTAACCCAAAATATTGACTCAATTGTTCCAGTTTACCTTCAGAGGTTTATGATTGTCTTGCATTGATATTTAAATGATCAATTACAAACCCTTTTTTTCAATTAATTATTAACATAATTAACGAGAATAATGATCATCTTTCAATGATTGAGAAATTGCAAGTAACCAATCAATTTTTATATCCATCATTAGAGAGGAATGAAGATGGAAGAAAAAGAAAAATGAATTTTGTATGGAAAAGCTGAGAAACTCAAATGAACCAGGAACCAAAAAAGCAACTAAACCTTGAGGCCATGTTTTTCAGCACCTTCGTCATCCTGATCATCCTTTTCTTTCTCTCTGTCTATTTAACTGTCTAATGAAACCAGTATCAAGTAGAGACAAAAATGTTACCAAACCAGTAATTATTAAACAGATAATATCGGTGTTGCTCATGTAAGCAAAAGGCAAAGGAAAAGCATCACCAGCGTTTACCTGAGTCACCATCATCATATTTATCATCCACATTATAATCTTCATCACATCTCTCTCTTGATTCTTGAGCAACAATCAAACCTGATTTACAATCCTAAACATTGGCCCATCAATAACCGTTCAACAGATGATAACTTGTTAGGGTCACCATCATCATCAGTATCACCATTAATACCATCATCAGCATCGTTAATACGATCAACTGATATTTACTTTATTCATTAGTAGACAAAGTTGCTATTTTTGGCCTCACAATCGTTTAATGTTACACTTTTGTACCAAGAATTACATTTTCATTGTTCCGTTAATTAAATGTATGAATGTTAATTAGTCAATTTTGCATTACTCAACTTGATCTACTTAATTTACTGGAATGAAGACAAATGAAAGATTTACAATCAAACCTACTTATTCAATATGTTATAACAATATTATGATAATCAGATATTTTGAATATGATTATCTTGATAATGGTTAACATTATTTATTTTTTTGCCTTAACTGTTGCAGAATGTCAAGGTTGAGGTGTTTTTTTGTTCATAATTAGTTGATTGATTAAGTCAACTAATTGTCGAGTTTTCAATAATGTTTCTTTATTGATTTTGTTTAAATTAAAGGCTTGAAATGGGCATAATTTTATATGTTGCTTTACTATTTACTGTTGTGGTCTTAAATAGATTAACCTTCATTGAATATGAAGAAGACTGTTGGTGGACAAGTTTAATTGTCACAATTTAATACAATTCAATTGTTAATTTCGTGCCAAACTTGATCATTTTTTGGGTCGACAATTTGTTCCGTTAACTGTTAAAACCTAACCCTTTTTTTGTGCTCCTTCAATGGCTGATAATCAATTGATGATAACAGTTGTGCTCGCATTAAATATTTTTGATTGATTTTTTAGAGTTGAATTAACAATTGAATTTATCATTATAATTCTCGTGAGAATTCGATTTCAAATCACTTTCAGGTGAACAAAATTGCAATCAAAATGTACTCAATATCAAGCGACTAATGTGAAAATTACCTCCAGATACGCTTTCAATTCAACATTTTGATCTAAATTTTGGTTCAACTCTATTCAACAATTAATTTCATCAATATTGGTCATCCTTGGAAATACGACAAACTTATCAGTTCTTTATGGATCATTATTGTTCGGTAATCGTCTTAACATAATCACAACACTGAATTGATTGTAATTGAAGAGATTTGAAGGTATTTAAAATTAACCTTGCTTTATGAGATCAGTGAGTTAGTTTGATTAACCAAGTTAATTTATGCGCACATTTATAACAATTGTTTCTGGTTGATGGAGTATTTGTTGGCTCAAGGAAAGTTTGTTGAAATATTGAAACATGATGAATTCATGTTGCTCTGACAGAATCAATAAGTTGATTCTTAAACTTGAGAAAAGTATTTTTTCCAACAAAAAGCCATTCAGCATTCTATACATTCTGTGGTTGTGTTGCACAATTAACCATTACAATAGGAAAATAAGAATCACCAAAAAGATTCATTATGGACTTTATCTCAATCACAATTTCCTGATTCTTGTTAAAGCGATCCTTTTGATTCCTAATATTTCTATTGAATACCATTGCAACTGCTATTTTTGTAAATATGAAACTTGCCAAAGTGAAGAAGGTCAGAATAGAGTTTCATACAATTATCCATTTGATTTACGTTATTATCGTCATTAAAATGATTGTAGGTAAGAGTTATTACGAGTCCAGTCCAATCAAAGTAAACTTGACTTGATAACCTTTTGATTTTTCCAACAATTCGTCAATTGATTCGCATTTTTTCAAAAAAGTGAATAGCACCAGCTAAAGACGTCAAAAGGCAAAAACAAATTGATCCAATATTTATGTATGGCAAGAAAGGGAAGAATGAGGAATCCATTTGATTTACAACAATTGAAACCATTAAGATAGCGAATGCTTGTCGATTGTTAATCTTTTTATGAAAATTTTAATCATGGTTAGGCTTCTCAACATCCAACTCTTTCACATCTTTAGAATGGTGAAATTGGTCAACTTTTGAAGAGTTGAAAGAATGAAGAATTTCCAGCCAATATCTCTTTACCAATCTTCATTTTTGTCCAACCAAACAATCGGCTGCAAGTTGATTGTTGATTACTTGAAGAGATTCGGTCAGCCAAGATGGTGCCATTTTCCTTCAGCTACTTTGAGTGTAAACCTCTTAAAAGGTCCATTATTTTCCATCTCATTTACATCACATCTCCATATCTTAAGTTCCGAGTTCATGGATGCACGGATTCCGTGGTCATCAGATCAACTATCAAAACCAGCTTGGGAAAGAGCCTGGCTTACCATCATTGCAACAACATGAAATGTGGATTAGCACCAAAAGTAAAGTGTTTAGTTGGAATAGACTGTTAACCATACTCGTAATTATTAAAGTCATCAACCAGTTTAATCACACCGTTGTCCTAATCCATTAGTCACCATAATCCATTTACACATATATCATTTGATCTCTTCAATTACTTAATTTTCCGTCGAATGTTGTTTATAAAGAAATTAAAAGTTAACTAAGCAGTCATTAAAATAGTCACAATGATTAAAATAAATCAGATAATAGGAGAAAGTTAAACAAAACAATTAACTTGATACAAATTAGGGAAACAAAAAAACAGCAACAAGTAAAAACAGAAACAAGCCTTTAGCAACGCAAAAACAAAACCTTCTGTCTCATTTCCAAGGCTAAGGGTAAAATTTTGTTTGGCGCGCTAAATAAAATAAAAAATGTCATCATTAGCTCTAATTATAAACCAAATGGTTATAACACTATTACTGATTAACCTTTTGGTTTTTAATTAAACTGACAATCAATGAAAAAAAAGTGAAATCAGATGTCAGGAAAGAGGAACAATTAACTATCACTTAAAAAGGAAAGATTTGGGTAGATTCGATGTAAATGTCAGTTGACTTAGAGACTACTAAAGATGGCGCAAGTACAAAAAAAAACAACTGTAATTAAATTTGATTTCGCTTGATTTAAAGATACAAGTGAAAGGAAAGGATAATTGGATAAATAAGCTAAACAATAGGAAAATAAGGATGATGGTGATGATGATGGTTGTAATATACACCTTTAATATGAAAAAGGTGTTTATTTATATAGAATCGATTCACGGTAAGAAAAGAAGGTAAATAAAAGGCAAAACGAGAAAAAAACAATGAAAAGACGCAACAGAAAAATGGAGTTGAATAAGTTTTCTTTGATAATGATGGTAATGATGAAGGTGAAAATGATGAGAATAGGTAAAAAAGGTAAGAGGAAGAGAAGAAGCTAGAAGAAGAGAGGAAAAAAAGGTAAGAAATGAAATAAGGTAAAAATGAAGTAGAAGCCGGTTTGTTGGTTAAATAGATGATGAACCAGAATGTAAAGGTAGGCCAAACTATTTTAAAGAAACATAGAATGATAAAGATGATAAGATGATAGGGATGATGGTGAAGATGGCGAAGCTGGTGGGGATGAGGATTGACGATGAAAGGCCCGATAGTTGGGCAATTGTAGGATAAATGCATTTTGAAAGGTCAGTTTCATTACAAGTTGGTTTAGTCTTTATGGTGTTGCTTTGTAATCGTTTCATGATTGACAAGCTAAGTTGACTAACGTGTGAATTTGATTAGTCAAGGTGAGAACCATTTTTAGATGAAAATCATTATGAAAATATGGAATTAATTGATGATTAAATAACTACTTACATCCTTTGGGTTTCTTGTTGAGGAAACAAACTCTGAAAAGTCCTTCATCTCGACTGAAATATCTCAAATCTGTTTCAAATTCATCAGTCAATTGATTCAATTCAGTTAATCTTTCCTTGGTTAAATTTCGATTAATCCGTATTTCATACCAATTATCGGTACTGAAAGCTATGGCAAGACAAGCAACAGCAATTACACTAATTATGGTGGCGATTGATAGTGAAACAGCTGAACAAGACATTGTAAGTTGACGAGGTTGATGATGTGTTGAATAAATGAATCGTAAGGTGGGATATAAAATGGTTGAACACTGAAAAAACGTTAAAGCTGGTGCAAAGGAGAGTTGTCAAGAGGGCAACAAATGGTCAACATTAAGAGGTAGACAAAAATTGAAGGATAACCAATTGTCCAATAGATATTGTTTGACCACAATCGTGAACCAGGTTAATTAATATAGTTGATTGTATAATATAATCCAATTGTAGTTGATTTAAATTGATCAACAACTATCCACTAGTGAGACACATTATTAATCCATCAAACATTTCCCTTTGAAGTAGGGTTAAACTGTATACAGAGATATTGAGAAACAAAAAGGTAAACAAAATGACAGTGTTAATTATTGGTTGACAATGGAGACAATTAAGAGTACACTAACTGTTCATCACATAATCAACAGTTGGTTGTGTAAATTGGTTAAATTGTAATTAATAAATTAAACAGTAAAATAAATTAATAAGTAAAGGTTAACAGTCTTACCAAGATGGGTATCCAATATTTTAAGGGTAAAGAGTCGCAAACACACACACACACACACAGTCAGGTTTAACCAACGTCTCACCGTTCAAAGCCAAATGAAAAGAAATCAAGAAAACCTGCAAAACAAGTTTTTACCTTTTCTACCTTTTCTACCTTTTCTCATTCAAGGAGGTCTTAAAAACCTGAAATAAGGAACCATTTTCATCATCCTCATCCTCATTATCATCTTCTCTGTCTACTTTTAAGATTGCTTTTTCCCTTTCTTTTCACCTCACATGGAAAGGATAGATTTTTTTTCAACTGTAAACTTTCTTTAGATATGATAATAATATACAGTGAAAGCTAAAATTGCATCGGTCGGCATTTGGCAAGGTCAGGCTCAATACACGTACCTTACCCAAATTATGGGAACCTTTATTGACTATTGAACAGATCAATTGGTAATGTCAATGGCAATTGTCCGTAAAAACTGACAATCATTGCTTTTAAAAAGCAAAGCATTCCAATGTAAATAGCTGAACCTTTTTCTTGGTAAATGTTGTAAATATTAGGGATTAATTCAACTATCACTAGAGTAACCCAATTCGACCCGAAAATTTGGACAATGGATAAAATTTTTTACATTTTTCCTTGTAAATCTAGCTTCATTGCTGCTTACCTTTAACCTTTCATTGTGAAAATTCCCATCAACCTTTATGGGGTTTCACTAAAAAACCAAAGACGACCAAAAAACCAAAATAAGACCAAAACAACCAAAACACAACCAAAATAACCAAAATAACCAAAATGCACTTGACATGTAAAATTTCACTTTTAAGTGCATATGGCCTAAGGGCATGGCCAAAATAGTTCAAAATAACGACTTTAAAGAGATTAAAATTTAGAATTTTCTAGATTCTTTTGTTTTTGTTTTAACTAAAAGCATTCTCGCATTCACACTCAACACATTACCAACAACTGACCATTGTTTTATTCATACTTTTTCTTGTTTTTGTTCAAATAATTTCACATTCAAACATCGATATGAGTGCATCAAACTCAAGTACTGCTTCCTCATCAAATACAATAACTATCAAGGTAAGTTAATTTTTTTTAATTTAAGGATTCTCTTTTAACTAATTTATCTTTCTTTACAGCAAAGTGTTACCTACTCAGGAATAGATTTCGAATGTGATATCAAGGAAATTGTTGTAAAAAGAGGAGAGAGATTTGGTTTGGTTCAATGTGAACCCTACTATGAAAGATTGCAATTCTGTGCAACACAGGGTGAGGATATTCCTGTTAAAACGGCATTTAACCCAGCGTATCGCACAATCATGGATATGGAAAAAAAAGCTAAAGCACGGAAAAACCCAAACGTTAAATGGCAGTGCCCATATTGCAACATTATTATAAGCCAAAAAAGATACATCTGTGTCCGACACATGAATAAAAGACAGGATGGACATGGATCAATCTGTTCAGCTAGATTAGCAGAAGAACCAAACGAGGAGGAAGATGCCACTAAAGAGCCAATTAAAGTTATTTATGAATTTGAAAAATAATTTTGCAAGGCCTGACTTAATACAATAAAATATTTTCAACTTTAATAATTAATCTTGTGATTTTTTCTCAACTTTTTTTATGACAAAATAATGATAAATAAAGTAATCTTAGTGGTTAGTTATACAAATAGTTTCTGAAATTCAATACTTATTTCTACAAGTGGGACAAATGAAATACTGTTCGAAGAATTGCTTATGGCATCCACGATGGAAGTATAATCGGCAAACTGTGCATAAGTCAAGTAATTTTTTATCGTCATCGTGGTGACATACATGCGCACTACACACTGAGACCTTATGGCAATCTTCGATTGCTGATTCGATTAAACTCTGAACTGGAATTTTCTTTATGATAACTCCTTCTAATTCTTTTATACCTAATGAAGATAATTTATATTTTTTATCATCTATTTTTTTGGCTTTTTTAGGACTTTTCATAGCTTTAGATTTAGTTAGAATATATTTAATGAAGTTTCTGGCTTCTTCAGATGGCATTTGCATGAATTCTTTACGTTGTATTGCTGCCAATAAATATAAACAAACAAAAACACCACAATCATCCTTGTTTTTTTGTTGCGGATTGTCTGTAGCTGCGAATATAGACCAGTCCTGTTTATCAAATTTTGCTCCGGCTAGCACATAACAAAGTCTTGTCATCTCCAATAATGGAATCGCAATTTCATCCGTATGCGTCTTATGCATCGAATTGATGATGATTATATTTTTTTGATTAAAAATAATCACCCCAAGTAACCAATGGCTTCCTTTTTCTGTATCAGTATTCATGATAACAAACAACAATTTTTTATTGATCGCAGAGTGATTATGCAGAAAGCAAACTTCTTGAGATTTGTTGCTTAATATATCACGTTTGTCTGTTCGTGCTTTCAAACACTGCCAAATGTAACTTGGCACACAGAGAATTTGTTTCTCTTTCTCGTAGACGTGTATAATGTGTGAACAGAAATCATTCAAAACAGAGTCAAAAAGCCACTCTCCAGGTCGTAGACAAGTGAATTGTGAGAGTTTTTCTTCTGGTACTTTAAAATCAGCACGAAATTGTTTTTCGATGTATCTGGCTTTAACTGGAATTGGTTTGAATTCGATTATCGATTCTTCAGAAGCTAAGTTGTCATGATATTTGTCTTCTGTTGCACACGTATTACTAATTGTATCTTCTTTCATTTCTTCTAATAACCAATTTTCATCTTCTAGAGTAATATTCGGATTTGTCAAAATGGATTTTTTGGTAGAATCTGTATCTGTCAAAGCATCCAAATTATTTTCTTTCGCATTTTTCTCCTCTTTAATTTTTGTCTCAGCAGCAAGAGAATCGTTAGCAGGTTCGTAAACGATTTTAATTGTGTTGCGTGGTTTTTTGCCAGCTTTGGTTTCTTTAAGACTGCGATCGATTTCCGTCAATTTGAAATTTATCGTGTTTTCTTTTACTGTTGAACCACTAATTTTTTCAACAGATTTCACATGAAAACACATCTTCTTGCGGGCACAACTGCACTTAAGAGTTCCTTTGACTTTTTTCACTGTATGCACATCACCTGAGTACGGACATTTAACCGTGAATACTTGATTATGTGGCTCATACGCAATTAAACGATTTTTAACAACCAAATCCGAAATGTAATTTGTTGTTTCTGAATCGAAACTATCATTTTGACACAAATCCATTGTTTTCATAACAGAATCAATGATATCTTGACTTGAAATAAAGTTCAATGGACATTCTACGTTGATTGGTTGAACTTTCCCTTTCAATTCTTTCTTCAAAGAGAAATTTCCGGATCCATTGATAGCTCTATCATATTCATTCAAAATGCATGTTTGAAGTTCAACCATATTTAAGAGTAGCATATCTTTTCTGACTTCTTTTTTGATCTGATAATTTTTAACGACAGCGTTGAATGATTCAGCTATGTTTGTTGATGGAATTTCAGTTGTTTTAAAAAATATTGGAAATCTCTCAACAGCATATTTACAAACATGTCTACGTAAATCTTGTTCTATAGACTCCTCGAAATATCTTTTAAATTCATTAGCCATTTGTGATTTGAATTTCGCCACCATTGAATCAAATTTTTCTTCGCTATCTGCTGATGCAAGCTTATCAACCATGTCGTTATAAATGAAGTAATTTTTAGGTTGTAAATGTCTCTTCAAACACCAAAATTTAATATCTGAATGCATGTGTAGTTTACAGAAGACCAAATTGCTGCCCAAATTGCTGTCTTCAATAGCCTTTGTTATCGCTTTTTCTCGATCAGTTATGATTGGGACAAATTTATTAAAATTGATGAGTTTCAAAGCATATTCTCTCCAAAAAATGGTGTGCACACTCTTTGATTTTGAAGTATGAAGCATCATCATAACTGGGAATATTGGATTGTTCTCAATTTCAGTGTTTCTCATTACTAAAAATGAGACAAAAGTATCCGTTAAATTGAAAGTGCTATCATAAGTGAAACACTGACGTTCACTCAATGTTTCTTTCGCTCTCGAAAGACATCTGTTTGCTAAGTCAATTGCAGCCGGTATAGCACAAATCACTATGAGTGTTGGATAAATAGTGATGCATCGTATTGAATCTTGTAACTGTGTCTTTGCGATTAAATAGAGAGAATAAATTTCGTCATGATGAAGCATATGGTTCTGGTTTACATTGTATTTATGATTCTCTAACTGTTTTTGATTCCTTGGTAGAATGTGTTTTTCAAAAAATGTCTTATCACAATCTTCTGCAGAAATTTCACGTTTGATTTTACGCTGCACTGAATAATAGTCCTTTGGCACACTTCCTGAATACTCTGTTTCTTTTATTAACTTCAGAGTTGATGGTAATGTTCGATGATAAATGTTGCCTTTTTTGGAGTTACCATGTGGTCGTTGAGGCAATTCAGATGGATCTCCTGAATAATACAACACACCGATTTCAGAATCCGGAATTAAAAACTTCACTTTTGTAAAATCATTAGTTGTTGTTATGGAACCTTTTTCTCTTTTTTTTATCGCATAAAAACGGACAGTTGTAATTCCAGAAACTTTGCTTTTATATCTACTAGATTGGTGCCATTGATATCCATCTACATTGATATCTTTTTCATTTCTCGCACGAAAAATATAAACACTATTAGCTTTTGGGTAGCTATTAAAGCACGTAGGAATTTCATTCACATTTTCAACTTTTATAAAATCTACTATTTCTCGCTCATTTGGTTCATAAGGTAGTTCGCAAATAAAAGCCATGTTGAAAAAGTATTAAAAGTATAAAAAAGCATAAAAATAACATCAATTTGAAATCGTAAAGTCAAAAAAGCAAAAGAGCGACCGAGAAATGCGACCGAGACTCCTCCTTTACCAAAAGATACATTTGAAAATCAGCGCCATCTATTGAGTTGAACATAAACCATATCATATGTAGTGTAAACAAATAGTATTTTTTTTCAATTACACTATCATTTCATTTGTTATTTTGGCTATTTTTCATCTATTAGGAACAATAGAAATTGATTAAAAGTGAAATTTTACATGTCAAGTGCATTTTGGTTATTTTGGTTATTTTGGTTGTGTTTTGGTTGTTTTGGTCTTATTTTGGTTTTTTGGTCGTCTTTGGTTTTTTAGTGAGACCCACCTTTATGGACTTACGAAGTTACTTTTAAATAGTAAAGTACAATCTTTATTAGCATAAAATAAGCTTTGATCTGCGATTAATGGTCTACAATGTATTGATAATTGCTCAGCATTCTTGGTTCTTGGGACAAACTGCTTGAAATTAAACAAACGTTGATCAGACTAATGATTGCTTTGATTACTAAACTTGCTTTGATCTTAATGTTCAATCTGAAACATGAAGTATGATTCAACCTCATAAAAAAGTCAACTTACGATCATCTTGTCCGTCTCTTATTTTGAATAATGAATCTCATGTCTACTCAAGTATTGAATGTAATTTTTGAGCAAAAAATATTGTAACTTTATTCATCAAATTAATGACTTTTACGATAATAATGCAACCGACAATGTCTAATTATGTTGATACAATCCAATCAATAGGTTAAATTTTGAGTGGAAACTGGAAAGGCTGGGAAAAATGGGCATTAATTATGATTAAAAGATCAATTGAAGTAATAATTTGTTACACCAATTTGATTATTTGATTTCACTCTTGAAACAGTTGATTGATTTCCGGCATTTTGTGCACTTTTTCAACTCCTTCAATTGTTATTGATATCAAAAAATATCATTTTTATAACAATTTTCATTTGATTTTTTTCACCAAAATAAATAATTGAGTGAAATTTGGTAACAAGTGGAGATGCTTTTTTGACTTTCAATGATAAAAGTCAAGAGACAATCATTTTTCAATTGTTGATCAATGAATAAATAGTGATGATAAATGGGCAATTTATTAATGAAAATTATTACAATAATGATGATTAGTTACTTTTATGAAATGATAATTTAATGAAAAGTTACCTTTAAAGGTTTGACTTTCAATATTGAAAAAAGGCCAAAATGAATGCAATGTTTACAAATGTATTGAAAGTTGCTTTCTTAAATTGCTTATTAGATCATTTATCTAATTGTATGAATCAAATTGAATGACCTTCTCAATTGAACAAATTAATTTTGACATTTATGATAATTGTTAGGCTTTTTTTTCAAGTTGAAGGCTAACTTGTAGTTGGGATAATAGATGAACATCGATACACCTTGAATGATGCTTATCTTCAATATTTTTGGGTATTTTAAATAGGCTTCAGTTTACCTGATAAACATGAGATGTGAATGAGGGAAACTATGAAAGTAGCAAAGTTGATTAGGTTTTCTTGTTAAACCTGATCATTTTGGTTATGCCAATAACCTGGAAATGGCTTTGAGGCAATTTCATTAAATATTCATTTTCATGATCATTAACCACAGATTCTCTATGATAATTTAATAACAATAATTGTTGTTTTTTACGCTATTTATTTATCAATCTTGTAATCATATAAGAATTTGAAACTCACTTGCTGGTTAAATGTACATTGAATTGAGTGGAAGGTGAAAAATGAAAACAAACCGCTTACGGGTAATTGTAATAACTAACAAATGGTTTAATTGTGATCAAAGGTTACAAATTGACAATTACCATTAATTAGAAGATATTTTATCATACAATAAATGAAGATCTCTAGTTACATTGGATTATCAGTTAATGGTTACATTTGATTTTGTTTGATTTGTTGCATTTCTTTTACCCTTTCAATCTGGTTTACCGTCGAGATGAAAGGCCTTTGTATTGTTGTATCATTTGATAGGCTTTTGCCTTAAAGGCTTGTAAAGCGATATGCAATTAATTTTAGGGTTAACTTGCACAATATTTACACTGTAGTATGATTAACATGCGATCATCTTTGATTCAGATAACATGTAATTTAGAAAATGAATCAATCCCAATTGTTGACAATCATTCCTTGTTCGGCTCAAGATTATTGTGAGAATCTGTTTCTTTATGACACTTTAACCAAGACGCAAAATGCCATCATTTGTAGTAAAATTTGAGAAAATTTGAACGCCAAATATATCATTATTGTCATTATTACACCATGGTTGGCTGCTGAAAAAGTGAAAGATCATTGAAGTAGAATTGAAAAAAAAGGTTTAGGTTTCTATTTTCACCATTAAATTGGTGAACACTTGCTTCAATCAATGCTGGTCAACCATAGTTATGATGATAACTCCAGAAATAACACGGTGGTGATCAAGATGATGATCAGGGTGATCAGAGTGGGGATAATATGGCCACACTATACAGGTAACTCTTATAAACTTGTCCGATTACCAACTGGAAATATGTTTTACACTTCCTTAGTTGATTTTCTGTCTGATTATTCAAGAGGTTTCCATTTAATCTAAATGATTGAGAAACGCTACCAGTGATTGCCATCTTTAATTAGTGGTTATTAAAAGTGTGATTTTAAGATGATGTTTCCGTTCCTTTCCTCTGCTGATGATGGTGAATATAAAACTTTGGGTTAAAATATTTGTGGCAAAGAGAACCGGACCTTTGAAGGGTTGAGTCTGAAATAAGATGAGGATACAGAAAGAGATTGGAAAAGATGAGAATGTTGATGAAGATGATGGAATTGGGATAAAGTTGACTATAAACTGATTCCTGTTCAGAAGGACTTCAACCTTAACCTGAAGGAAAATGTTTTCCTGTTTTTCTAACCTAAGAATCCATTGATGATTATTTTGGTAATGTGTATAGATAAAGATGAAAATAGTCCGGACCTTTTATTCCTTATTCCTTCTTTTTGAGTGGAAAGGATTTTTAATTTGTCTGCTTGTATTTAATCAAATTAATCATCCTAAGGGTAAAACCGGTATTTCCAATGGTCCAACAGTACAAGTTTCACAAGAATGAGCAGAAAACTGATAAGAAGGAGTAAATTCTTTATATCTTGGATAATTATTCAAAAAATGATGGTCAAAACAGTAAATAGAACCCAAATCAATCATTCAACTATTTTACAAGCATCAAAGACCACAATAAAATATTTTATAGTCGTTGGAATAATTAATAAGACTTGAGCTTTAAGGTGTCATTTGTCAACAGGCTAAAATAACGGTCAACTGAAACGAATACGAATATCGGTGAGAGATTAGGGGTCTCACTAAAAAACCAAAACACAACCAAAATTACCAAAATTTACCAAAACAAGGTAAATCTTTCGATTTATGATTTGGGACTTTAGGGGGTTTGTAGGGACACAAAAACTGAGTCCATTAGTGCTATCAAAAAATTTTTGTGATGGACAGTTTTCGAGAAAATTGGAGTTAAAGTTGCAACCACGATAGCCTGTTGTACACTTATTTAACCAGATTTTTTCATCAAAATCGTGTTATTTCACGAGTTTTATCGATAAAAAATGGTTTCAGGCCTATTCTAATAACATGATTTTGATGAAAAAATCTGGTTAAATAAGTGTTTTCAGCTTCGCTGCTTCAAATTACAACTAGCTGGTAACTACAACTGGTTGATCAGCGCATTTAAATGTCGTTGTATGTCCAATATCGATCAGAGTGTACATTAAACTAGTAAAGTACAGATAAACGTGTTATGTACATAAACGTAAAAAAATGTTTAGTTCCGATAACACATGTTATACTATCTGATTAAAAAAACGCGGCATTTCAATGTTTTTTTTTGTCATTTCATTTTCTTGTCAATCTTGGTTAATCATGATTGCCCATGTAAATTGTGAAGAGGAGAAAAAAGTCAACCATTAAAGCTTCAATCCTGTTGATTGGGTGAATTTACTGAAGTTGTAAAGACCAAGAAAACCAGCTTTCACAGTGATTACAAGACAAGTTACCAGTGACATTTTTTGTGTATTTACAGTGCCTTGTCAGCCCAACCAGGAGGAACCAGAAATTTGATAGATAATTTGGTAATGGTGATGTTAAAGGCAACAGAAATCACTTTAATTTTGATATTTTCTCGTTGAATGACCTGACAACTAAGGTTGGTTAGGGATTATCATTTGACAGGACAGTGAATCAAATAAAGGCAAGTAACAAAGAAATAGATTGTTTCGCATCAATTGATTTTAATATTTATTGTTTTATTTCTCAATCGATTTACAGAGGACAGTTTGATTGAACATCAAGATTTGTTTGGTTTTTGTGGATAAAAGTAGTTTATTTTTGTGTTCAATCATCATCACCAACATCAATCTTCCAGCCAAATTATCCTAATAGGGCTATTTGGAAATCAATATCACTGTTTACTCTTTTCATTGATCAATTCTGCTACAAATTTTACCAATTATCCATTAATTAATACAATATGAGTATGTATTAGACTTGATAGGTAAGTGTAACCCTTCTTTGTTTGTTTTGTGTCAATTATTCAATTTAATGATTGATTTTTTCTATTTTTTCAGAATAATTACCAAAAGAAACTTGCAACCAGCTGGCAAAGAAAATCGAGTCCATTTGATGAGTTGTAATCATTCATTTTATATGACATTTCGCATCACATCAATATGAATTTACAATTGTAAGTAGTCAAAATGTATAATTTTTAAGGTTAAATAATCACAAAATTTTCTGCTCTTCACCAGGTTTCAATTAGGCTCACTGGGTCAATCGCAGTTAGTCCAACAGACAGCGTTTAATCTAAAGATCTAGTTTTAAAATGAATTACCAAGGGAACCTGGACTTTGCGTTATTCCCACAGATAAACGTTTTCAGCTCATTTATGTCTTAGTTGAATAATTTGTAGCAGAAACTTGTTTTCCTCGTTTGTAGCTGAAGCTGTCATCGTCAAAATGGAAACATCTTAATGTCACCTTTGCGCACAACCTGGTTAAGGCCATCACCACCATCAGTATCATTGGTATGAGATAACCTTAGGCCTTGGCTTCTTCTAAACAGAAGTCTTTTCATCATTTGAAAGAGAATCTTTGAATATCGAATTGTGGGAAGGATGATTAGTTGATTATACAATTTATGTATCATTAACAAGTAAAAGTCATGAGAAAAATTTGAATTGTTAAGATTGCAAGATCTCTTTGGCTGGAAATACGTGTGAAACTATTTTGTGATTTTGTTTTCTTTTTGTGGCTCAAGCTGAACATTTGGAAGCAATTACTTTTGATTGAAGATAATTTAGAAACTAATATTTACAGGAAAAAATCTGAAAATTGTAAACTTATTACCAAGATGGTTAACTTGATTGTAAGAACACAATGAAATTGACTCTTTTTTACCGTCTTGTGAATGTAAAATCTGGTTTTGTTCAACTATTAAATTACAATAACATTAGAGGAATTAATCAACAAGTTTCGGTGAAAAAAATCAATGGTCAATGATAACTTGAATAATTTGTGGGTATCAATTGAGTGTTGGTACAATGTTTACTAACCCTTCTTGTATTAATAATATAATCGATAAACAAGGTCAGGTAATTTTGTTTGATAATATAAATCAATACACAAAATAAAGTAATCAACTGAAAGGAAGCCTGCCAAATAACGATAATAATACTATCCTGGAATCAAGGGTGAAATTAAATTAAATGATACCGAGTGGAAGTGTATTAATGCGAAAAGCATTTATCCATGAATGGTTAGTTAATTTGCTTTTGAGTAGGAATTAGATTATTGCAGATATAAAATTGAAAATGATGATAAATATGACCCTGATTAACTATTTTGATGGTTAATTTGCTTGTTTTAGTTTGGCCTCAAGCTTTCCAAGTCTAACAAACATATTAATTATTAGATTATTTCAATGGCCAAAATTATAATTGACCAGATAATAAGTTAGGCTTGTAATATAATCAAGATTAGACCAAGAAGGTAACGTTGAAAACTACTGAATCTTTTCATGATTAATGATCATTGAATTACATCTTGAAATATTTAGAAACATGAAATTGTTGATCCAACAACAATCAGAAATGTATCATAGAAAAAGATTTGATCAATTGAAGGCTCAGACTGGATTATTGAGTTTCCTATTTTTTTCTGGTAAAATGTAGTGGAACAAGATTAACATCAAAACATCAGAAAATTGAATGAACAATCAAAGAGTATTTCATATTTAGTATCACCTTTAACAATCAAGCTTTGTTAAACGGAAATATCAACTAATAGTAAAGATGAATTCCTACAAATATATAAGATTAACAAAGTGATGTACAATAAGATTTATAGTTATGATTAAGATTTGGTGAATTGATGTAGGAGGATGAGAAATGATGATCTGTTGGAGTAATTCAATCATGGATGATATGTTAACACGTTTAAACAATTGTTGAATAAATGATTATGTTTCTATTTTGAATGGTCAACGGAAACAACAGGACTGCAAATTGTATGACTATTATAAAGTGTTGGTGAGGCTGATTGTAAAATCATGCCTTTTGGTTGTAACAGGGAAAAGTCATGAAATTTATAAAATTGATAATATTGATTATGATTTTTATCAAGTTGAGCCTTCGATAATGATGGTTGAGACGATGGTAGAGGAAGTTTAAGCAGGCCGAACAGTTTAAAAGGGTTATGATGGGAAACTCGCTGAGCTGATTGTTATTGCTGGAGTTGCAATTGTTGTTGGATATCAGCTATTCAAAGTGTATAATTTACCATTCTTGTTTTTTTTCTGATCGTATTCTGACCTTATCGGCCACTTTCCTTCTTTGTATTCCGTTAAAAATATCATACTCATTATCATCTGATGTGACCTTAAAAATTGACTGATCAATGTTGGTGAATGAGCGCTTTAAAGGTTGCTTGGATCATTTTTGTTTTCAAACTTGTTGATGTAACACAATATTTTGTTGAAACATTATTGTTAAAATGTATTTAAATGACGGTCTCCTGATGATTAGATGATGATGGATTCATGAGAAAAGGAAAATGTGAAGATAAAGATGTTGATGATGAAAAGTACTCCTCCAAATCAAGTGTAAATTCATCAACAATTGTTACTCCTATTATCATTTAATATATACCTGTAACTGACCTGTTTTCACTGTAATTCATGTTGGCGATGAGTTGGGTTCTCAAGGTCGGGAAAATTTGTCTTTCATTTCTGTTCGTACTTTTAGTTTAACATTTTTTTCTCATTGCTAACTTTATTCCGTAACTGGACATAACAAGTCTAATAAGGGTTATAACTTTAAATTTGATTAACGGCGTCATACGATTGAATGAAGTTGTCTTGATTTTTGAGTGAAAAAAATGAGGTAAGCTTGATTATTGATGCAGAAATAGTAAATCTTTGTTTAATTTTTCTTCGGATAAAAAGAGTTTTGGGTTAGTTTTAATTAACAAAAAGTTTGATAATACGCTCTTAATATTAATCATGATGGGAACGAATGTAAAGATAGTTGATTGTGGACAACAGTAGTTAGAGAAACTGTGTCATCTTTTCCGTTAATAGATTTGCATCACGATTGGCTAATGAACTTCCAATGGTCTTTCTTTCCAAGAATCTGATTTGTCCATAAGTTATGGTAAAAAGCCATTTCGAAATTACTTTTAAAACACGATCTACAATTCAATAGAAATTAAAGAAAACAATTAGTTTATTTGAACAAGAATAAGTGATTTTGGATATGAGTTGAATGAAGGGAAAATAACTTACCTATTGAATCCGGTCGGCAAATCGTTAGTTATTTTGTTTCGGTCAGCAAATCGATTCGTTGAGTCAGCCTGAAATTTTGATGGTTTTGTAAAACTATCTGTTACAGGGTATAGTTAGTGTTTGAAGTCCTCTTATCGGCATTAATTAACTTTTTGGTCACAAAAGAGCAGAAATAACTACAATGGATTCGAAAGTAAAATTTTTTGAACTGAGCTACTCTTGAGCTACTTCTTTATGCAACTTTATTTTAAGCATAACTAATGATTGGCCAAGATAATGTTGGATAAGAAAAAATATGAAATAAATACAAGATAAGAGTGATGAATGGTAGAAAAGGGTAAGGGAAGCAAAAAACAGTGAAAACCTGAAGTCATCTGGATGATAGCTATGGTCTCAATGGTTCTCAAGTATTGTTGTGGTCAGACATACTACTAGGATAGGGTAAACTGGAATTTGAAGTAGTTAAACCTTTCAATTGATCTACTTTATTGCGATTACATTTAACCATGTAGATAAAATAAGTAAGAGCTTCCTTTTCATCAATGGGTATAGTTTTGAAATGGTCGAGAAGCACTTCTGCCAATTGTGATTTGTTTATTCCAGGGCTAGTTTGAATCCTATAATGTCGTTTATATCTACGTAAAGTGTTTATTTGTAAAGTAGAAAGGTCAACTTGAGGTAATTCTTCAGAGTTGGCTGAGCTTGGTAAATCATTTTTTCCACTTCCCGAGTTACCAAGATTGTTTGTATTCATTCCTCTAATGGGTGTAGATCCATTGGAAGGACCTGAAATTGCTGAACTCAGTGGATTATTTCGATCAGCGAAAGAGTAACAGTCGTTGGAGTTGGTTCCATTTTCATCTTCACAAGAGTCTTTTCTTTTTCTTTTCACACAACTCCGCACACTTTGTATCATATTTTTATGGTGGTCACAAATGTAAACGTGACGAGCTGTATTGTCAATGCTTAGTCGTAATTTTTTCTGTTGTACAGTCTTTTGGATACGCTTAGAGTAGGAAGCATTACCAGCAACTCGATTACACCGGGAACCATCTTCAGTTAGACAACACAATTGATGACTGTTAGAAGATAGACTGAATGAAGAGGAAAAAGCACTACCAGGACTTGCAAAACTTGCCAATTTATTGTCTCGTATGTCGTCCATTTTGTTATGTGCATCATACATCCCATGACTTTCCATTTCTAGTTTAAAAGATGATGCAAATCGGGAACAAGGAAAATTATGTTAACAATTAATTACCAAGTAATAAGATAGGATTGTAAGTTGGTCACATCCAAAGAACACAAAGAAAACCAAAAACAGATATCAAGATTGCTTTTTAAACAGAGTTGAGACAACTGTTAGTCACAATCAGAACTTCTTTGTACAAAAAAATAAGCACGAGGGTGTCACTTAAGTTTAATTAGAAAACAAAATGGAACAATAAATCAAAAAATGAAAATTAATTGATCAATTCACTTCAATTTTCATTGTTTTGGCAACATTCTTCTCCCGGGTAACAAGCTGTTGAGATTACTAAAAACAGCTGCTAAACTGATCTAAGAGCGACCTCTATTACAAAATAGAAAAGCTAAATTTAAGCTAAAAGTAAGTGTAATAAGACTTGCTTCTAAAGTGATGAGAATTCCAATGAAAAATGAAATTTCCAATATTTTTATAGTTGCTCAAGTAGAGCATTGTGATGTTAGTTGAATCACAAACTATTCACGAGTGTTAGGTAAGAAGAACGATTTGAGCTCTAAAGACTGTGTGTTGTTATCAAGCCTATTGAGGTTTACTCGGAGCACTTTAAGTGACTTCGTTTGGACCATGCTCAACATGGACTGGCCAGTTTATTAGACATATTGGACAGAATGTCTTTCAGTCCGATACATTGATGCCTGGCATTGATTCATAATTTTCATTTATTAAATCATCAACAGTGCTTATTTCAGGAACCTTCAAATCTTGACCAAGTAATTCAGTTGGCGATTCTCATTCCAAGTTTATCAATTCTTTTTCCAAGAAAAATTCTTTTTTCCATGGCAAATTAAGTGCTTCTCTGTCAATTGTTCAGGCATAGAGAAAAACAGCATCAGTCTCTACCCCTTGATAGTCCAAAAATTTCTGTCATCAATAAATCATAAAATATTGGATCAACTTATCTCTTCAATCGAACATGCAAGATCCAGGTTGAATCAGATTCTTCATATTGGAAAAAGTTGGATCTAAAAGTCCCATGGAACTACATTTTAGTAAAATCATGTAGTCCAGGGTAGCCTCCTTCTTTATTGACTTTAGCTACCTAATTCAGTATTAACCCTTGGCGGTCAGTTTCGAATACTAAATTTTATTGGAACTGTAAATGTTTATGCTGATTTTTGACAACTTTAAACGACTTCGAGTTGAATTAATTATTGAAGCTATATTCTGCTCAAACTCTTTAAATTGCAACCAAGTCTCGAATCTGATCCAAATTGAGTGAAACGAGAGGAAAATAGGAGCTCAATGAGTTAATTTATTACCTAATAGTTCAACTATTTCAAAGCTTTTTAGTCTTTACTTCATCTTCTTTCTGAATTAGCTTCTTTACCCCTAAAGTGACTTATGAAACTTTACCATGTTTATCACCAACAATTTGTAAGGGAGATCGACAAAACATAAGAACACATCTTTTATTATTGTTGTTTAAATTTTTCTGGTTCGCCATCGTTTTTGCCATCTAACGTCAGTAAAGTAAGTTTAAAAAAGTCATGAATGATTTAAAGTCACAAGTTGTATCGCCATCTTCGGTGTTAAACTTTTTTTTCTAAATATTTGTCTCACCTGAATTTGTTTTGATTGGTCTGTTTATTTATTTTATTTTGTTTTATTTGTTATCAATTTTACTTCTAATGGTACTCATTAAGGAATAAACGTGTGAATATTTTTTAGGCCATAATGGATGCTGAAAGTGTAAAAACTGGACTTACCATCATCAATGAGCTTAAAGACATGATCCTATCAAATCTGACAGCTGCTGGTAAAGAGAAAGTTGGTGAGAAAATCAATACAAAACTTGACATGTTGGCTTCAATAATCAATGGAAATGGTTTATCTAATTGTAATACTAATGCCCAAGGAAATGCCAACTATGAAGCTGAGATTTTAAAAAGACTTGAAGCAATTGAAGGTAAACTGGATATGACACCTAAAGAAACCTTTCCTGACAAAGTGATAACACATTCAAGAGCTTCACATCGATTATTTCATGGATCTCATTTATTATCGGGAGCTAATGCTAAATTTCAAAAAATACTCAATCAATGGTATGGTGTACCTAAGCAATCTTGGCGATGTATTTTTCGTGCTCAAACACATAGCTTCTCAGCTGATTCCTTTCATCGCCACTGTGATAATTTTGCTCCTACCTTTACCATCGTTTTGGGACATAATGGTGACCTGTGTGGTGGCTTTACAGATATACCATGGAGCATACCTGCTGACCCAAAAGGACGTTATATTACTTCAGAGAAATCATTCCTCTTTAGTTTGATTAATCGTGAATCAACCGATCCAATTAAATTTGATGTTATTAAAAAGCGCTTTGCAATCGTTCATCATCAAAGATATGGACCAATATTTGGTGGTGGTGCTGATTTGGCTTTATCAGACAATTGTGATGCAAACATGGAAAGCTACTCTAATTTACCTCATTCGTATGATGGGGAACATGCGAATAATTACATACTCATGGGACATTATTATTTCTGCGTTAAAGATTATGAAGTTTTTACTATCACCTGATAATTTTTTACTGGCTTGGCATGAAAATACATTGATTCATTGACTTTTCTGGCCTGGAAAAGAAAATTGTTACTTTTTAATGCTTTATTGAGAGCACGAGATTATCATTATATAATAGTAATTTATTACAATTCAATCAAACCATCCAGGGAAAGTTATTGTTAAAAATCCCTTCAATCAGAGCAATCAATCCTCGACTTCTTTGTAAATGTGAAAATAAATTACGAACCAAGAAGTTTGAAGTAATAAGAAAAGTACAAAAGTCTTGACTCAATTTACTTTGATAAACCATGATTAGTCATTGTATTATCGAAATAAATTTAAATTTCTATCAATTGTATTATCAGTATTATTAGTAGATTTTTCAATGTTTCAATCTTCGGGTTGAATTAACTAAGGTTGGAGCTATTAATATATTCTGTTAAACTTTTCTTGTCTCAAATCTCGTCAAACCAAGTCTCGAATCTGATCCAAATTGAGTGAAATAACAGGAAAATAGGTGCTCAATGAGTTAGTTTAATAAGGAACAATTAGAAACGAGTAACAATAAAAGAATTTTACATGATAAATTCTTCGTTCATCAATCTTTTTCTTCGTCAACTGCTTTGATCATATCTTTTTGATTAACCAATTTTTCTCTTGGCTTCCCTAACTGGGATCCTAAATTTTTCTCTAGTTCATCTATGCGTTGCCAATCATTAAAGGTAACAACTTTGACTCCTTTTGACTTTAGATGAGGAATTATCTCAGTTGCTCCAGGTTTTTCCACTAACAAAGGTTCATTTTGGCCAAAATCCTTCAAAATATGTTCAGCTATTTCAAAGCTTGCATTCATTGTGCCAATGATTACTCCAGTTGCTCCAGTAGCAGCCCAGCCACTACAGTATAACCCGAAATCGAATCCGTGCACCTTTCCATTAGTGTTACTAATAACTCCAGTTTTGTCATTCAATGGTATACTTGGATCAATGGAAACAGCTCGATATCCGATGCTTCGTAAAAATAGGCCACATTTTAAAATCTCTTTTTCATCGGTTAGTTCAGTCTTTACTCCGTCCTCTTGCTGAATTAGCCTATTTACTCCTAAATTGACTGATGAAACTTTACCATGTTTATCACCGACTATTTGTAAGGGAGATCGACAAAACATCAGAACACATCTTTTATGATTGTTGTTTAAATTTTTCTCGTTTGCTAAAGATAACAATAATTCAGTTAATCTTTTCCTGGGTCGAGGAAGTTCATTCTAGTGAGAAAAAAATTTAAAAAATGATTAGAGTCAAATAATCAGAAATGTAAATAAAATGAATTACTATAGTTTCAGCTGTGATGTTCTTGAAATCCTCTGGAAACACGATTGTATCGCAACCAGGTAATTTTGTTAGTTCCCTCAATTCTTTTATGGTGAATGATACTTGAAGTGGCCCTCTTCGTCCAACCAAGTATACTCTCTTTACTTTGCTTTCTCTAAGGGCAGTTAAGGCATGATTTGTAATATCTGTACTCTTTAAGTAGAAAAGTTAAATTAGAAAAATGCAAGACAATAAACGACCGAAAAATCCTACCTTTAAAGTCTCGTCTACTGGAGAAAGTAAAATTCTTGCACAATCCAAGGCGACATTTCCATGTCCAATAATTACAACATCTTCAGTTTGTAGAAATGGGTTTAAGTCGGAATCCTGGGGAATACCGTTATACCACCCAACAAACCTTCTTGCTGGTAGCACATTAATTAAATCTTCCCCTTCGATATTTAGTTTACGGTCTTCAGTTGCACCATAGCAAAGGACAACTGCATTGTAGGATTTGAGCAACTGATTTAAAGTCACATCTTGGCCAATATTAATGTTACCATAGAATGAAACTCTATCTTGAAGAGCTGTATTGGTGAACGAATTAATAACATTCTATGGAAGATGAATGATTATTTATTAGTGAACTGAACCATTGAAGTCAACCAATTCAAGAATCTATGCACTGATTTTGAACCAGGAAGAAACACTAGAAGACAGATAAGCTAACAGATGAAACTCGAACCTTGACTGATTGATGATCCGGTGCTACTCCAAATCTGATTAACCCGAATGGAACTGGATATTTTTCATAGATGTCTATTAACACTCTGCTGTCCTTTAAAAAAGATAAAATTACATGTGATTATTTAGTAAACATAGAGTAAATATTTTATACCAAAATCCTTACCTTTAACAAAGCTTGAGCAGTGTAAAAGCCAGCTGGTCCTGAACCAATTATACCAACTTTGATAGTCTGTATATAACGTTTACAAGCTAATGTAACATTTGGTACATAGCTGAATAAATTTGATCTAACAGATAAAAATGAATTAATCATCTAAAATAATAACATGGAAAGCAACTCAAACATATAAACAAGGTGAAGATTTTGAAGAGTAAAAACAATTGATAATCACTAGAAGATGGAATCTTAAGACTAATCAGAAGTCACAGCAATAATTACTTCACAAATATTTTTATAATTAATTTTATTCCGCCCGTTAATCTAAATAAAATTGATCTTAATCACTGTTTTAAGACACTGTTTACAAAAGAAGCTGGACATATTTCAACAACTTATTTGAAACAAATACAATAAGTAACTTGGCAATACTCTGATTTCTGTCTCACAAATTTGAATCAAGCCTCAAACATGATTCAAGCATCTTTAAAAATTATCACCATTGAAATACTATTAATGACAAGGTAAAAATTAAACAAAAAGCTAAGATTAATTAATTATCAACTTATTCAATCGTTTTATTGATAAAATATTGAATAAGTTAAAATTACCGCCTTTGAGTAGCAATAGTTCCATCTAGGAAATAATTTAAAAATGTCCAAAGTCTAATCTTAATTAGATGATTTTCGCAATTGCTAATTGAGCCTTTCTATGATAAGTTGGATTTGCTTTTATAATTATAAAATTGTTCATTTAAAATAAATAATGATTAAAAGTAATAGTGTCTGAATAGTTCTATGATCTGGATGTCTTCTAGAGCTCGGAATTCACGCTGAAATAATTAAAAAGTTTTGATCTAATTGGTTTGTTTGAAAAATCTTTACTCAAATAAATTTCTTAGAAAAGTAATTAACTGTTTTTCTAAATAATTTGATTAGATTGACAGTGGAGGAAATTTAATTAACTAAAGAGCAAATTTTTGGCCAATGTTTTGAAAATTGGAATCCATGAAAGATTTTCTGGAAATTGTCGCTGAATCACTCATAAACCAAACAATAAATAAAATCATCAGAGCATAGATATTATTACAATGTATAGATATTAATTATGAAACTGTTAATATCACGCAAAGATTGATTTTTTTTATTAAAATATGATAGATGCTAGGGATGAGAATTCAATGTGTTTAGCTTTGGTGCCTATTTTTGGTGAAATATTTCTGGACAGTTTGTGATTAACGATGTTTTCGCTCACGACGATCACGACTTCTAGATCTTCGTTCTCTACTACGAGATCTTCGAGTGCGGCTACTTGACCTCTTTTCTCGACTCCTTGATCTACGATCGCGACTCCTAGATCCGTGATCACGGCTTCTAGATCGCCGATCACGATCTCTTCCACGCTCACGCTCACGACTACGTGATCTGGATCGTGATCTAAAGAAAAAAATAAACAATATGAGTTAAGTGTTCAATAGATCAATATTTAAAAACTGAATGAACTTACCTATAACTTCTAGCAGTTCCTCGTCTACGTCCAAAAAGTTGGCGCCTAAGGTCTCGAGATATCGGTTTTAAATGCATAAAATTACAAAAACCACTACGAGTGCATTCACTGTGAAAAAAATAAGGTTGTCAGTTATGAAAATAAAATATCGAAATATTATATCGGAACAATGTGAAACTTACCCCATTTCATATTGGCGACAACAGGCTTCTCTAAAATCAGTCACTGGAGATAATTCTGCATAAATTGGTCGCCCAGCAAACCAACGATTATTTAAATCACGGACAGCTTTGTCAGCATCTTCTTCTCGACGGAACTATGAAGATATAAATAAATACGCATGAAAAATTAGTGTCAAGCAATAAAATACAAACCAGAAGGGTGTTTTTATTTTATGCTTACCTTAACATATACATTACCAACTAGATGATCTCCTAGGTTGTCACAGATGTTCATTTCTTCGATTTCGCCATATTTATCTTCCAATTCAACAAAAACATCTTCGAAAAAGTCATCAAAATGTTTCTGATCTTCTTCTTCAGTCATTGTAGGCTTGCCTGTGGAGTTTCCTTCCAAAGAGTGAGCAGCATTTCTAGGATTTTGGTACAAATTTTGTAGCAATATGGTTTGACTGAAGGTGGGTTTATTGTGAATTCTAGAGCAACGATTCCCATGTCTACATGCTCCGATTTTGAAGAAGAAACTACAATTTACTCTAAAGAATAACAATAAAAATAAATAAACAATTAGTATTTGATGTGAAAGGAGAGGGATAAAAACATTTGCCGCTAAAGGCTATAAGATAAAACACAAACATGGATTGATTGGACTGATTGAACAATGATACTTACTTGTCCTTTTCGGTTCCGAAAATTGACGCTAAATATTCTGCCATATTTAAATTAAAAGTCACCAGTCAATTAAGTAATTCAAAAAATTTAAATTAATAGGTTTAAACACAAGGCAGAAAGCAAAAAAAAGACCGAGTTTAAAGTGAGGGACTTTATATAAATTTACTTTCTCAATGCATGGAAACATCAATAGATTCGACAAGTTAAACAGAAGCTCAAGCAAATGAGAATCACGAATACCGAATTTTTGAACACTTTGTATTCAACTTGAATCTTGATTGTAACTTGTTGCACACAGCTAACAAATTATGAAAATTTACTGATCCAACCGATGAAAGAAAGACGTGATTTTTTGCCTTACTCTGCGATTGCTTGAAATTAACTAAATTACATTTTTTTAAACATAAACTAGATTTTAAATTATCCAAAGAGCAACAATTGCGAAAGCGAATCCTTATTTCATCTGAATTGTCTACATCCGATACAGCATAAAAGTATTCAGAATAATAACATAATCATGTCTAATTTGCCGACTTTGAAACAGAAATTAATTATCATTGAAATTTTTTTACTTCTTTTGGTTGTGTTTTTTATCGCAGCGACAAGTACAACTTTGGTTGATAAATTTTTCGCTGGTTTATTGACATTAATTTCAATTTTAAATACACTTGCCATTTGCCTAGAAAATCGTTCATTGCTTAGGAACATTTGTATTGTTCGAATTTTTATTCTCATCTTTACTTTAGCATATTT
This sequence comes from Tetranychus urticae, assembly GCF_000239435.1. Next base: position 922,054 of record NW_015449953.1, on the reverse strand, counting down.
TGCCGTTATCATCACTTCTTTGAATAAGCAAATGAATTCTGGAGTTTCCGATTTTAAAGATATTGGTGATGAGCTAATCAAAGCAGGATTTGTATGTGTTATGTTCATGGTTTGGATTGGTATGAGTAGTAAACTGGTAGCTAACATTCCAAGGACTCCAGTTCATAATATTCATAAGCCTGTAGGGACGGTAAATGATGTCATTGCAGAGTCCTAGTGATCTATCGTCCACTTTATAATGGAAAGGTTTATGATGACTAACCATTCCAGTATCATTCATGTGAGAGCAGTTCCAAGTAAAAACACTTATTAGTTATTTGGACTTAAATTATGTTGTCAAAAAAGATTAACAATTTATTTTATTAGTTTCTAATGTGACAGTGGGTATTTTAACAGAGACAAATAAAGATTGATTATCAATTTATGGAATTAGCAATATTTCTTATGCTTGTGTTGAAAAATGATCATTTATAGTGAGAGGAGTAAAGTGAGAAAAATGGAAATACTTAGTAACATTGTTCGTTACTGAATTAATTATACAAAATTGTAATTTTTGCTCTGTTATAAAGAAAAATTTTTTTCAAATGCGATGAAAAAGATACAATTTTTTGATAACGAAAAACTGTAAGGTTGCAAGAATCACACCAAAGCCAAAGAGATGGAGTTGAATATCGTTTCAGTTTAAATCTTCAATTTTTTTGAAACCCCGGGTACTTCCAGTATCTCTTCTGCATCAAAGTCCAATTTACGTTTCTCTTTTGAATTTGAATCAACAATAAAAACATCGGAATCGTCACCGTTGTCACAAATTATTTCAACGCCAGAATTGCCATTCTCTACTTCCATACAGTTGTTATCTTTATCATTTTCTTCATCTTTTTCTTCCGTGCCGTTTTTAGTTGATCCTTCGTTAATTATTTTCATAATATAAAAACGTTCTTCATTTTCGGATTTATCCACTTTTCCATCTAATAGGTTTATTATTAAAGAATGATTTTGTAATAAATCATAGACCCGAAGTCGTTGTTTATGATGTACTTGAGGATATTTGTTGAGATATTTCTTTTTAGATTCGGCCTTTTCAGATTCATCTGCATCTTCTGAACTCCAAATAATGATAGGTTGTCCTTCAATCTGTATATCTGGACATACAAAATTGAAGATCTTCATAATGATCTGTTCCACAAAATCATTCATTGTTGTCTCACTTAGATTACAGGTCAATTCGATTTCAGGTATACGACCAGTATTACAAACCAAACAGTTCGGGTTTGGTTCAAATAGATCATAGGATGAGATGAGATTACGAGCATTGAGACCAACTTTCCGAAGATAAATACATTTACAGGCTTCTTTACATTTTTGATCAATTTCTTTTTGGTCTGTAGCATCTTTCACTTCGTTTAACTTTCGTAGAAGATGGATGAGTTGAAGAGTTATAAGTCCACCGACAATAGAATTGGTTGATGATATTGCTGGTATAATGTTACCAGCCATAGATTTAACGTCGAATCTTGATTTCTTTTCTATACCAAAACAATGAGATCTGAGGTTAGCAACACTAGTGACAAAATCCAACGCTTCATCATCATCTTTATCCCAAACCAAGTATCCCTCGTCTCCGAGCCTCTTCTTTAAAATATTGATACTTTCACAAAACTTTTCATAACATTCGGACAATGACCATATACGCTGATCTTTCAAACTTTGGCCGTTGGCGGAGACATCACCATTAACAGCATTTACACTACTAGAAGGTTTGGGATTACTGTCATCTTTACTTAACATATCTACTGTCAATGGAGTGGGTCTTCTTCGATTTTCCCAAAGCTTACTCATTTTAAGTAGGTATTCTATATCTATTTTAAATAGTTTGTCAAATAATAATTTAGAGTCGTAATTATTGGAGTTGGCCCATTCACGTGTCGAGGGTTTCTTGTCCGAAGAGTCATCTAGAGATAAAAAGATAAGAAAAAAGATTATGAGATTATAATAAAAAATACTTGCCACAGAGATGCCAAGTTTCATGTTTAGTTGAAGTAGAAAACCATACCTGATTTGTTGGTCATACCCAGTTCAGGATCATTCATATCAGGACTTACGTCATTGTCAGCATCTTCTTCACCAAATAACTGAGCAAACAAATGTTTACCCCAAACGATACAGTGAATAGGAAGTGATGGAGTATTTCTGATAGTACAAGAAGCAAAAGTTTTTTGTTCTTGTCTAGGGCCATCACACTCATAACAAGCACTGACATCACGTTTGATAAGAGTCACTTGGCCCATGTAACCTTCTGATCCTGATTCAACTAGTGGAACATTAGCAGCCAGACACATCCTATTCACATGACTTCGAGCTGCTCGGTTGTCCAGAGCATTAATAACAACTTTAAAGGTTTTGAAAAAATCAACATCATACTCTGAGCTCATAATTGAGTTGTGAAGAGCAGTGATTTTTAAATTTGAATGAAAGGCAAAATTGGCTTGCGACACATTGGCAGCAACCAGAGATTTCGATTTACCAACGTGATTTTTGTTGAATAGAAACTGTCGATTGAGGTTTGAAATTTCTATAGTATCCAAATCAATCAGGGTCAAGTCGGTAAAGCCAAGAAGAACAACATTTTTTATGATCTCCACACCAATACCACCGCTACCAACAATCAAGATTTTACTTGTCTTTATGGAACTAACAAGTTTATCATCATTTAAAATAGATTGTAGTACACTGTAATAATCAGTGGAAGTAGACATAATTAATTAAATAACTAAAATTAAACCGCAGAAAACAAATAAAAGAACAAAAATTAAGCCGATTTTTCACAACCAGTCCGGCGGCAGACTTCTTCTGATTTGCAAAGCTCCATCTGTTGAGAGTGCAATAAACAAATATTAGGCTCCAATTTAAATGTTATTTTCTCGAATGTAATACAATGTATTAATATTTGTAGATTCATTTTTCAACTGTTTTAATAAATTCTGAATAAAATTTTAAATGAAACACAATTTTTAGTTTCCGAAAATTCTTGAATGAATTCATCTTTTTATTGGTATATCAATTTAACTAATAATTACATTTGTTGCTAAAAAGGCACAATTGTCACATTTTTCAACAGATTGAGCAAAATGACACAAGTGCTGCAACTAAAATTGGCAAAAACGGGCGAAAATCAATTTCTGTCAAATTTAGACTCTAATAGTTTGTGAGGGAATTAATACAGAGTGCTTTTGTGTGATTTGAAGATTTCTCAGATCAATAGTTCTCGAGAAAATCGCTTTCTAACTTGAAACTTCGATTGGCTTTTATACCATTGTGGAAGCAGATTTTTCAATGCAACTCATTTTGCTGATGTTAATTTCAATGATCAACCGTAAAATAAACTTATTTTGAAGAATAGGATTTTCCGTTTCTGTAAAACTTCGAATCTTTGATTGACATTTAAACTGACCTTTTTCAGCGACCGAAAGAGTTAGAGAGCTTAAACTTATAAACTGTCCATAAAAATTGATGGGTCACATTATGGAATGTATGATTTTTCCAACATATCAACTGTTCTCCTGATTTTTGGCCATTGGCCTTAAAACTTTGAATCGAAATATTTCGAGAATGATAGCACCTACAACCATTACTCTTTGCTCAAACATTAGATTTTATTGTAGTCTATAATATAATGGAATATTAAATTATTTGAGGTTCTACAAAAAAAGTCACAGCATTGTATTGTTATGTTACCAGATTTTAGTTTTGGTTGATAAAGTTATTTGGGTACTCAAACGCGAATCAAGTTTATTAGAAGCTAATCATTAATGGATGTATCATTTCATATTATATTATAGCCCATAATAAAATCTAAGGTTGTGTCGAAGAATGATGCTTGTAGGTGCTATCAGTCTCGAAATATTTAGGTACAAAGTTTTAAGGCCAATGGCCAAAATTAGGAGAACTGTGGATTAATTGAAAAAAATATTCAATCCATGATCTGATCCATCAATTTTTATGTTAAGTTTATAAGTTTCAGCTCTCTAACTATATCCGTTATTGAAAAAAGTCAGTTTAAATCGAAATCGAAAAATCGAAGTTGTACAGAAACGGAAAATTCTATTTCTTAAAATAAGTTCATTTTCTAGTTGATCATCAGGTTTAAACTCACCAAAATAAGTTTCACGAAAAAATCTGCTTCTGTAATGGTACAACAAGCTATCGAAGTTTTAACTTTTAATGCGATTTTCTCGAAAAAAATTGATCTGAGAAAGATTTAAATTGTACGAAAAGGCTCAGTTTTCATGTCTCTACAAACATATGAAGTCGAAACTCGAAAGAAATTCATTTTTACCCGTTTTTATCCAGTCGTTTTGCAGTACTTGTTTCAATTTGTGTCAATTTTTGCATAAATGTAACAATTGTGTCTTTTTAGCAACAAATGTAACTTATTAGTAAAATTATTGACTAAATGAAATTGTATTCCTTGTTTCATTGATAGTTTTGGCCAAGTTCAGACTACTATGGCTATTTTCACCCTCGCTGGACTTTCTGGCTTAGTTGGAGTCTTCTTTTCTCATGACTTTACTCTGTTCGTCTTGAGTACAGGTTCTATGGGCTTTGCATTTCCTAATTTTTTTACTTTGGTTTTAGGTAAACTAAACTTTTAGGTAAATTAATATTTGCATCATTAACAATTTAACTTTTATAATTGTTTATCATTGTAACCTCTGCCATTGAATTTGTTGGTCTTCGCAATCGTCTTCTTGTATCAACTGCTTTTGTCACATTGAATAACAAGTGCTCTTTGCAACAACTTTTTGTGGCTTTTTAGTACAGCAGCAAGTGCTTGTCTATGACAGAAAAGGTCCCAAAAACAAAGCACCCAAGTGTCGCTCCAGCCCAATAGATTGAGTGGACAAGTTTCAGGAAGAGGAACTCCAAGTGTCTCTGGTAAAAATAAGACTAAAAGACCCGAAACCGCTGAAGTAAGTTTAATAACTGTCGGCGGAATATATGATCCATATGAATGTAAACTTATCACGAAAGGAGCAATAAACGCTCCAAAGTTATTCAAACAAAGTCTAGTTGAAACGGCTCGACTTATCAGCATGATTCGCTTCCGTCCGTAACGATGAGCAAGATTCTTGAAAACCAGACAAGCGATTGCGTCGATAAATGCATTCAAGGATAGAACTAGAAAAGGATTTTTAAGTAACACTGCTGCATATAAATTGGTTCCAATGAATGAGATGCCATTGAGAATACTCAGGATTCCAGCGAACATGAAGTTTCGACAAAGTCTTGGATAGTTTAGAAACTCTTTTAAATGGAATGGAGCCGGTTTCCTTATTATTATGGAATCAAGAACATCTTCTGGAACTTGTTTACCATTAATCCAACTGATGTAAGGACTTTACTTCCCTTTTTAACCTTTCTCTTTGAATATAACCATCGAACTGACTCTGGAGTAAATCTGAACAGTTAAAAAGATCAATATTATTGTTTCGATTCAACGAGAAATCACTTACATTGAAATGATTGTACCGAAAACTGTACCGATGAGCTTCCAATTCGCAATGTAATAGGCAAAGGCTGACCAAAGAGCACTTGTTATTCAATGTGACAAAAGCAGTTGATACAAGAAGACGATTGCGAAGACCAACAAATTCAATGGCAGAGGTTACAATGATAAACAATTATAAAAGTTAAATTGTTAATGATGCAAATATTAATTTACCTAAAAGTTTAGTTTACCTAAAACCAAAGTAAAAAAATTAGGAAATGCAAAGCCCATAGAACCTGTACTCAAGACGAACAGAGTAAAGTCATGAGAAAAGAAGACTCCAACTAAGCCAGAAAGTCCAGCGAGGGTGAAAATAGCCATAGTAGTCTGAACTTGGCCAAAACTATCAATGAAACAAGGAATACAATTTCATTTAGTCAATAATTTTACTAATAAGTTACATTTGTTGCTAAAAAGACACAATTGTTACATTTATGCAAAAATTGACACAAATTGAAACAAGTACTGCAAAACGACTGGATAAAAACGGGTAAAAATGAATTTCTTTCGAGTTTCGACTTCATATGTTTGTAGAGACATGAAAACTGAGCCTTTTCGTACAATTTAAATCTTTCTCAGATCAATTTTTTTCGAGAAAATCGCATTAAAAGTTAAAACTTCGATAGCTTGTTGTACCATTACAGAAGCAGATTTTTTCGTGAAACTTATTTTGGTGAGTTTAAACCTGATGATCAACTAGAAAATGAACTTATTTTAAGAAATAGAATTTTCCGTTTCTGTACAACTTCGATTTTTCGATTTCGATTTAAACTGACTTTTTTCAATAACGGATATAGTTAGAGAGCTGAAACTTATAAACTTAACATAAAAATTGATGGATCAGATCATGGATTGAATATTTTTTTCAATTAATCCACAGTTCTCCTAATTTTGGCCATTGGCCTTAAAACTTTGTACCTAAATATTTCGAGACTGATAGCACCTACAAGCATCATTCTTCGACACAACCTTAGATTTTATTATGGGCTATAATATAATATGAAATGATACATCCATTAATGATTAGCTTCTAATAAACTTGATTCGCGTTTGAGTACCCAAATAACTTTATCAACCAAAACTAAAATCTGGTAACATAACAATACAATGCTGTGACTTTTTTTGTAGAACCTCAAATAATTTAATATTCCATTATATTATAGACTACAATAAAATCTAATGTTTGAGCAAAGAGTAATGGTTGTAGGTGCTATCATTCTCGAAATATTTCGATTCAAAGTTTTAAGGCCAATGGCCAAAAATCAGGAGAACAGTTGATATGTTGGAAAAATCATACATTCCATAATGTGACCCATCAATTTTTATGGACAGTTTATAAGTTTAAGCTCTCTAACTCTTTCGGTCGCTGAAAAAGGTCAGTTTAAATGTCAATCAAAGATTCGAAGTTTTACAGAAACGGAAAATCCTATTCTTCAAAATAAGTTTATTTTACGGTTGATCATTGAAATTAACATCAGCAAAATGAGTTGCATTGAAAAATCTGCTTCCACAATGGTATAAAAGCCAATCGAAGTTTCAAGTTAGAAAGCGATTTTCTCGAGAACTATTGATCTGAGAAATCTTCAAATCACACAAAAGCACTCTGTATTAATTTCCTCACAAACTATTAGAGTCTAAATTTGACAGAAATTGATTTTCGCCCGTTTTTGCCAATTTTAGTTGCAGCACTTGTGTCATTTTGCTCAATCTGTTCAAAAATGTGACAATTGTGCCTTTTTAGCAACAAATGTAATTATTAGTTAAATTGTTGATCAAATTAAATTGTATTTATTGTTTAATGGATAGTTTTGGACGAGTTCCGACTACAGTGGCTATCTTCACACTCGCTGCACTTTCTGGTTTAGTTGGAGTCAGCATAAATGGTGTAGCACTACCGTTGTCAATTAGTGTCAATTTGTGCATAAATGTGGCAATCTTGTCTTTTTAGTATCAACCATTTTTCTGGTTATTAATGTTCATAACCAATTGAATGTTGATCAAAACATTGGTTAGTGAATCTATGCGGTCTAACATCTTAATGTCAGATCAAGTATTGAAAATCGTACCTATTTTTCAAAATATTGATACCTGCACTCAACTCAATGGAATGTGACAGACATGATCACAAATCGCACCAAATCTCTGATTAATTCTTGAATTAATGTAGCTTAAAATAGCATTAAACATTCCAATACTTGCACCAAGTGCTGAGTTACCATAAATGCCTTTATAGCTTGAAATAGTTCTAACATGGCCTTGTAAGTGATACTGCTATTTGTTTCATTGGTTTTAACTGTTTAATCAACGATGAACAATCAAACGTAGCCAACCTCGTTCTGACCTGATTTGCTGCCATTATTTCCAGGTCATCCATTGTTACCCATAAATTAACTCGGTTATCATCAACGTTATTTGAAAAGTGATCAAAGATTGAGAGGAGGTGTGAAAATGAAAGGAGAGAATCAATGAAGAATCAAAAATAGAATAATCTGATTATAATGATTATGGAACGGTAGAAACGGTAAACATTGAGTAACAATTAATTCAATCGGAGTTCCTTGATCGAACACATTTAACTCACAATATAAACTGTCTATGATAAAATGTATCAACAATTACAATAGACCTTGTAGGCCTTATTAAACCATAAAATGTTACTCTGCTTCACACTTTCCACTCATCTTATAATCACTTTGCAATCCTGGTAAATTAGATGAATTGATGAGCTAATCACTTCATCTTCATCATAAATAGTTTGCTCTTCCTCTCATTCACTCATTATAAAAGTTAACTGCCTTCAGTTCAAGTCAGTTTTAAAAAACATAATTTTCCTCTGAAACATTTGTGCCTAGAAACACTCGTCCATTCAACATTTTCACCGTCCATTTTATCCGCTTAAATCGTTAATATTGACACTTATTGGATATAAATTCACCCTTAAATTAAACATTTCATATCTGTTCATTCATCACCTAATTCAACCTAATTCCCCTGAAAACTCGAGTCTACCGAAGGAGCTCCATTGTTTACTTCATTGCATCCAAGACATAAAAGTGAAACCAAGACCTAAATTGTGATCAACCCTCCAAGTGATGGATAAATTGAGAGTTTATGAACTAATCTTCACCGCATTCATGACCTTCAACCTAAGAATCGCCATCAATTTCAACAAAATCATAAAATCAATGCTGAATAAAGTTACCTGTTCAGTTGAATTAGAGCTTTAAACAAACAACACTTATCGAGTTAACCCTTTTAATATATTCATGCATATGGATTTTTCATTGCTGCTTTAACATTAATTTAATTTATTTAGTAAATTTTACAATTGAACACAATTTATCATGTAATTACAATCAAAACAAGTTGAAAGAATCAAATAAAACCTACAAAATTAATCAATGCAAACTGTTTGCTTGAATAATTTATTATTGAATAGCTTCTCCAAACATCCAACATTTATCAAGTTAATTGATACAAATAAACGAATCCATAATCAAAATGGGTTTTAAATGAAGGAGTTTAATTGTGCGAACCAGCTGAATAACACTTCATTGTTTTCATCGAGCAATGAAATTATCTTTCAATTTATTCAATCAAAATAACTTCAATTTTAGTCGCGACTAAAGCTTGATTTTATTTTCGCAAATCAATCAGTTTAAAGCATTTAATAAGCATAGCCAAGTTTGATCAAGATTCTTACTCTTGATTACGACTTTAATTATTACAGAAGCCGGTGAAATAAAATTAAAACGCAAATCAATTTCTGTGAATTTATTTTTAAACTCAACTTTGCTACAAAACTCTCCCATTTAAAACTATCTAACCATCATAATAACAATGATATTATTGAACAAAAAACTCGAAATACACATGTAGTAAACAGAATGATTTTCAATCAACTTGATTATTGTGATATTCAACTCTATCATTTGGTTTAAATAAATCTGATTTTCGTTGATATCAACGAGGATTTGACGTATTTCGAATAGGAAATGCTAATATGCTAATAGATAATGTTAAAATAGATTTACGTAAATAGTAATCATTTGTTTAACCTTCAATGAGATGCTCGATTAATGAATTCCCAATATGATTGATACTTAAATAAGATACAATTTATTAATAGCTGAAAATAGATTACAATTTCAATTGTTTTTTAGTAAACCTTTGAATTTACTATTGAATTCCATAGAAGGTAAAAGAAATCATTCTGAGGATTTCACTGCATTTAATCGAGCGAACATCCAGAAATATAATTCAGCCTCTCTTTCACTCAAGATTTAACAGATTGTAAGTGTTGGACAGTCACTCCAGCTTGCTATTTATAAAACTATTGTATAAAATTCGTCATTTTCCTGGCTTATCCAGGTATTCAGTAACCACTGCTTTCAATTAGCTTTCTTGAGTCCACCGGTAATGACAAATTTTAAAGCTTGACAAAAATAAGTTCAATAATTAACTTGAGTACATTCATAAAAGCAGATTAAAAAATTAAGAACAAATTCACTTTAAAATGTTTAATGGTGATGAGTGCCTTGAGTATACAAGAATGAGATAGTTTTTGTTATTAATATACATATTGTAATGAAATTGTTTGGGTATTTGAGCACAGAAATGGAAAAAACTACAATTATATAAAATAAGCTAGTAAAAGATCCAAGTAATCAGAATTGACTGTTTAACAAATGATCTTTTCGAAGCCAGAGTCTGTGCTTTTCTGTTATTCAGTCTTCGCTAGAGATCAAGAAAGTAGAAAGTTTAAAAAAATCTTTAAGAAAGCAATGTTTCATGAAATCAAAACCTTGACTAATTTTTCCACATTTATTTGATAACTGAGGCCAATCTGATTGAATTTCATGGTAATTCTCTTTAAAGTAAAACTTGATTGATCGTCCATATAGTTTATTATAGTCTTGAACATAATTAGCAGCCGCCTGAGTGACTCTTGGACATCCACGAACAGCAAATAACACTAAATTGGGTAGAATGCGAACCAATTGCTCGATATGCTCATCCTCCAGTCTCCTGTTGTCGCACAGTGCAAGATGTTTAAGGTTTGGATATTTCATAAACAATCTTTTCAATTCGTCCCAGAAGAAAATATCAGTATAATCTTGATCGTACTGTGTATATAAAGATAAGTTAATTAATACAGATGAATCTAGTTTTGTAATAATGAAAATCTCTTATTGTATTTGATTTGTAAAGAAATTTTGAGAATTCTTCACAAATGAGAAAAACATTTCAAATCAAACAATACTTACAAATGATAAAACTAAATCTTGCAGAGACTTGTGTTTCAATGATTCATCCACAAAAAGGCGATTAGAGTCCAATTTAATATGAGCGCTTTGTAAATTCGGACATGAATCCATGAACTGGAAACCATAATAAATGTCTGTACCATCATAAGAAGATAAGGACAATTCAACTATTCTAAGTCTTCCTAATATGGGACCATCGTAATAGTAATCTGGCGAGCCTAAGGATAGAAGATGAATGCTGATTATCAAAAATTTGTGCAAAATATAAAAGTGTTTTAAGATCACCTTCATTATTATGAATGTATAATCTTTCAAGATTTGGAAAACAATGTGCATCTTCCCTGAATCTATCCAGATTATAACTGACAAGGTGCAATTGTTTAAAGGTGACACCTTTCTCTTTTATGCATGGCTCAATGTCATCGTTTGATACCATTTCGAGTCCATCACAATTTTGGATAATCGATTCATCTCCTTCATAATAGCAGCAATGAGCAATCAATCCTTTCAAAGATTTCATCTTTTTGATCAATGTAACGATAGTTTCATGTTTCATTTTTGCAAGGAATCCAGAAAAGTCGACAACCTAAGGTAATAAGACAGCAAATAACATAAAAAAATGATTAGTCAGCAAGTAATAGACAAACAAACAAAAAATCATTTAACAAACAATTAAATTTGGAAATAATGTGCTCAAACAAGTTGCATCAAGCGGTTCCTCTGTTTGATAATAAACATAATCCAACGTATAATTTGGAGCGCTTTCACCATTCCACCGATCTTCTGAACAAATAAGTTAAATGAGGGAATTCATTCATAATGATAATAAGTATCGTTAAAAAATTAGATTCTTACCAAACAAATATTTAACTTTTCTAGTTCGCTCCGCAATTAAATGGCTCCATTTGCTGCATACTAAAATACAACAATTTCATTAAATTTCTTTGATTTTCTTTGGTTTACTAGATGATTGTGTGATTGTCTTCATTATTAAGACAAAATAATTAAACGTTCAACGCGAATATCATGCTGTAACAGTCAAATGACAATATTTATCATGTTGTTATTATCTATATTATGATACTATAGCTCTGAAATGTATCGATATAGCTGAATGGATTTTAACTTTCAGAGTCTTATCAGAGTCTCTGGTTCAGAGGTGTAATTTAATTTTGGTTTAAAACAAACTTACCTGAATAGCAGTTTACTAAATCATCCAATTCATTTATTAAACCAAAAATGATGAGCAAACATTCGTCTGGAAGTTGATTTATAAACATTGTAAAATAGACTAATGCTTAAGCCTAACTTATATAGACTTTATTAGCAGTTATCCACGCATAAACTTGATTGAGAAAAATTAAATTACATTAGTAATACAACATATTAACAGTAATGACACTTGTTTAAATAATAGCTAAAGTTATTAACAGATTTAGAGGGGAAGAGCCAGACAATTAGATAATAACAATAAGAATAGAATCTGGAAAAACTGTAAAGTTGAGATTTAAAAGCTGTTAGTTCTCCCGGTTTACATTCAGGAGGCGCTGATAGCACATAAAATAACTGTTCTCGACACCGTCTTAAATTAATTGAATTGAATTTAGTTTAATTTATTAAATTCACTTTTATGGTTAATGGTAATGAGTAGCTTTGAGATGAATACAAGAATGAGATAGTTTTTGTTATTGAATTACATATTGTAGTATGATTGTTTTTTGTGTATTTATAATACGAAATACAGTTAGCTGAGCAAACTGCAATTATATAATACAAGTAACCAGAATTGACCGTTTAACAAATGAGCTTTTCAGAGCCAAAGCTTGTGCATTTTGTTATTCAGTCCTCGCTAGAGATTAAGAAAGTAGAAAGTTTAACAAAATCTTTAAGAAAACAATGTTTCATGAAATCAAAGCCTTGACTAATTTTTTCCCTTTTAGTTGATAACTGAGGCCAATCTGATTGAATTTCATGGTAATTCTCTTTAGAGTAAAACTTGATTGATCGTCCATATAGTTTATTATATTCTTGAACATAATTAGCAGCCGCCTGAGTGACTCTTGGACATCCACGAACAGCAAATAACACTAAATTGGGTAGAATGCGAACCAATTGTTCGATATGCTCATCTTCCAGACTCCTGTTGCTGTACATTGCAAGATGTTTAAGATTTGGATATTTCAGGAACAATCTTCTCAATTCCCCCCAACGAGTATTATCTCGATCGTGCTGTGTATATAAAGATTAGTTAATTAATACAGATGAATCTAGTTTTGTAATAATGAAAATCTCTTATTGTATTTGATTTGGCAAAAATTTAAGAATACTCTACAAATAAATCAAACAATACTTACAAATGATAAAACTAAATCTTGCAAAGATTTGTGTTTTAATGATTCATCAACAAAAATGGAATCAGAGTTCAACCTAATATGAGCGCTTTGTAAATTCGGACATGAATCCATGAACTGGAAACCATGATAGATGCCAAGACCAATATGTGAAGGTAAGGACAATTCAACTATTTTAAGTCTTCCTAATACGGGACCATCGTAAGGACCATCTGGCGAGCCTAAGGATTCATAATGATAATAAGTATCGTTAAAAAATTAGATTCTTACCAAACAAATATTTAACTTTTCTAGTTCGCTCCGCAATTAAATGGCTCCATTTGCTGCATACTAAAATACAACAATTTCATTAAATTTCTTTGATTTTCTTTGGTTTACTAGATGCTTGTGTGATTGTCTTCACAATCAAGACAAATAATTAAACATTTGTTAAAAATATGCAATCATGCTTAAACAGCCAAATGATATGAAATAGCTCTGAAATGTATCGATATATCTAAATGGATTTTAACTTGATTTAAATCAGAGTCTCTGGTGTAATTTAATTTTGGTTTAAAACAAACTTACCTTTATAGCAGTTTACTAAGTCATCCAATTCATTTATTGAGCCAAAAATAATGAGCAAACATTCGTAGGAAGTTCATTGATAAACATTGTAAAATATAATACACTAATGTATAATCCTAACTAATATAGATTTTAGTAGCGATTTCTGTGAATAAATTAATTGAGAAACATCAGTGATAAGCTAAATTATATTGAAAAACATCAAATATACATGTTTCAATTGTTTTAAATCAATTTTGGCCATTTTTGGCCATTTTTGGCCAATTTTGGTCGTTTGGCCAATTTTGGTCTTTTAGTGAGACCCTTTTTCAAGTTATGAACAGATTTTGAGGGAAAAAGATAGACCAAAGAGTAAAGTAAGAACTTCTTACTAACAAGAAGAGTGCAACATTAAACAGGCTTTCTCAACGAAAATTTTTCTTGGAGCCAGAAGATGGCGCAAGAAAGTGACTCTTTCTTTTTCTATTCATTATTTTCGATTAAATAATTTAATCAAGGTTTTACAGTGTAATTTAATTTAAATTACACTGTAAAACTTTAAATTATACTTAAAAATGTGAGTTAAGCATCCAGGAAAAATCAGTGAGACGGCGTTATTTTTTCATTAAATTTACACTGAAATTAGACTAATAATGGCTACAGAGACCTGCCAGTAATTTAGACTCACTGGAAATAGCTTATTCACACTATTCGTCGAGCAACATAATTCATGATTTTCAATTTTCCTTAATCGAGCAAATTAAACCTAAAATGTTGCTTTAAGGTGATTCCCTGAGTTTTTGGATTAATATTTTACGAAAGAAAATTGAATTAAGTTAATTAATAGCTAAAAAAAATCGAAATGAAATTTGGTAAAATCAAAACAAAATTCCATCCTTTTTCAATAGGGACCATTGAAAAATTTAGTCTAAATTACTGGCAGTCTAAATTACTGGCAGGTCTCTGTAATTAACATTAGATGGATCTTTTTTATGCATTACACTACTGTAGTTTCACGCTTAAGTTGAAGGGTGTTTCAGGCAAGTTGTCACAAATGCTTAAAGCTAAATGAGCTTTATTGGTTGTAGACTTCTCAATTTGAAAAGGCAAAAAACTTTATTTAAAACAAAAAAGGGTCTACAGAAAATTATTGAAAGCTAAGTGTCAGGTTAAAGTCAAAACACATTCTCCCCTTACTGGAGGATTATCATTGTCTTTTATTGGGTTGGAAAGGAAATAGAAGAAATAGTTAGGATAGACTGACCAGGTGTCAGCAGAAGGGTCAAAAGATTAAAAAGGATTGTTTCAAACAGATTTAAGCACTAATTCTAGGTGCTTACCTTAAGGGCTAAAAGTTAGTACAGTAAA